>PVJA010001561.1:76349-124186 GCA_004027025.1 Myocastor coypus
AATTCCCAAATCAAGATAAGAACTTGAGAAGACACGCGCAATGTCAAGGCCTTGTTCATTAAGGAATCACTCTGATACAACACTTCTGTTTATTTCCTTTGAACACTTACCTCTCCAGCTAGAGTCAACGAAGAACTCTTGCCACCAAAGTGACTGTCAGCCCCAGTGGACTCCACTTGAGCTCGGCGACCCATCTTGGCCCCCTGTAAGGACAGATGAAGGACACTCATTTAGGCTATTATGTGGGTACAAGCCTATGCAAGCCACTATGAGGTTAGCAAGGATGGGGTTTCGGATAATGTTCCAAGTCCTTTAAGCCAAGTACCTGAAGTCAGTTCTACTTGACATAGGACAATAAGAAATTCGGTTACTTTTAACAGTGACAGGATTACAAAAGCAAAATCACTTTTCTGCTCAAAGAAATGCAGCTGGAAATGGTTCTAAGTTGGGCAAAGACCTCATGCCACAGCTCAGAGATGGGGTGGTAAAGGATCCCCTACTCTTAGGCAGGATTTTAGGAAGGCCTAAATTCACAGCTGAAAATAGCTATCAAACAGACTTTTGGAAAGAATTCCTAAAGTTCCATGGCAACTGACAGAGAGATAAAAACATTTTTTATTTGTTTGTTTGTTTGTTTTTTGAGACAGGGTCTCACTATGCAGTTCAGACTGGCCTTGCGCTCACTTTTGTAGCCCAGGCTTGTCTCGAACTCACAATGATCCTCCTGCCTCAGCCTCCCAAGTACTGGGATTACAAGCGTGTGCCACCACGCCCGGCTTACATATTTGCTTTGATAAATGTACTAACTGGATTTGCATTTACAAACTAAGGGAACTCTATTGCAAGAATGTTGAGACATCACCTTGGAAATGAGAACACTTATGAGCCATCGAATGAGCCACTTGGAGATACCTTCCCAAGCCCTCCTGAGGTGCAGGCTGTGTGTCAACCACTTCCCAACACAGAAACAAAACTTGGAGCCATGCTAGTGGGCATTGAAATATATGTTTTGGGTTGTTTCTTTGTAAAAGTAGCAGCATTAATATAAGCACATTTTGGGGTCTGGCAGGATGGCTCAGTGGTCTAAAGTGCCTGCTTAGGAAAGCTTAGGCGGCTGCAGGGACCGCGGTTGGATCCCTGGCACCAAATGCTGTGCCAGCCCTGCCCTCAGGGCAGGCTGAGCCGGCCATAAAACAAATAAACAAACAAAAGTTCTAAAACAAGAATAAGATAAAATAAAACAAAAATAAATAAAATTTAAAAATATATATATAAGCACATTTTCATCTCCTTACAATGACATGGACAAGGCCTGGGGCTTACACCATTTTACAAATGAGGAACTTAGAGGCCCACAAAAGTGACCAGGTGGCAGATGTGGATCTAAGGGCAGTTGCCTTCTGATTTCAGATTCTGTGCTCTTTCACTAGGCCCTGCTACAATTTGTTTGAAGATGTTCTAAGCAGAAAGAGAGGCGCTCCTGGGGGCTGTATGAGTACACTAACACAGGGTTCACAGTTCCAATTTTAACACCAATGGTTTAGGTTTCATGGACAACAGAAACAATCTAGTAACAAGCAGCTCATTTTCTTCTCAAGGCAGACAATTCCCCCCACCTTACCCATGGGTGTGCTCTGGCATTTATCACAGTATCATGGGATATGAAAGCATATAATATACTGAATGATTACATAAAAACAGAAGTTCACTGGTTGGTCTCCAAATGCCACTTTCTGGTGATTTTTTTTCTTTTCTTTGTATTTATTTATTTATTTATTTATTTATTTTTGTATCAAGCATTGAACTCAGGACCTTGTGCTTGCCAGGCAGGAACTTACGCCACTGAGCTATATCCCTGGCCCTTACAGGTGATTTCTTGAATCACTGCCAACTATTTCAAACTTTTAAACTTTCTGAAGACCTAGTATCAATTCAAAGGGCAGAAAACCACTTTATCACCTGATTTGATCTATTTTTAAAACATAGTCTACTTTATGTCCATACTGGGCCACAAGTTCCATGTTTTAATCACTGTAGTATCTCTACCTCAGGAAAACTCAATATACATTTGTGGAAAATATAAAGGAACTACATTCACATCACCAGGTACTAGAAAAGTTTCCATATCAGAAAGGCCTGGCTGCGGTTGGTGAGATAGTTCAACAGTCTAATAGCACCTGCTTAGGAAAGCTTAGGCAACTGCAGGGACCATGGTTCAATCCCCAGCACCACATGCTGCACCAGCCCCACTCCCAGGGGGGGACTTAGCTGGCCATAATATTTGAAAGAAAGAAGGACAGGCAGGCAGGCTTGGGTATCTAACCTCTTAGTCAAACAGCTGCTTTCTTCTACACCAATCTGCTTCTGTCCTGGCTACCTCCTTGGGAGACGTGCCATCTCCAGTAGCTTGGAAGATAATCCAGTGCTATCCAAACATTTCAAAACACTTAAGTTTCAGAACAGAAACTAGATTTGCCCTGTGGCCCAAACGTTTAGTGACTGCAATCTTTTTTTTTTTTTGCTTTTTGTCTTTTTGAGACAGGGTCTTGCTATGCAGCTCAGGCTGGCCTTGAGCTCACTTTCATAGCCCAGGCTGGTCTTGAACTCACACCAATCCTCCTGCCTCAGCTTTCCAAGTGCTGGGATTAAGGCATGAGCCACACCCGGCCTAGTGACTACAGTCTTAACTATTTTTCTTTTCTTTTTTTTTTTTTTTTTCTTTTTCTGTATTTAGGATAGGGTCTATGGGATCTCATTTCTCATTACATAAATCAGACTCGTAGAGATTCTCCTGTTTTCAGCCTCCCAAGGCTGGGATTACAAGCGCGGGTCATCACGCCTAGTCTCAATGACTGTCTCAGCACACAGGGTGGGGGAGCAAACCCCCAGCCCCTATGTCTGCCTAAGCAGATGCTTTAGTCCGCTGAGCTATCAGGCCGGCCCTTAACTAATTTTAAAAGCTGGAAAGGCCCAAAGGGAGTTGCCATAAAGTAGAAAAAATCTGAATTTAGATAGTCAAGCTATGTTATTTACTTACTATATTCTTGGGTCAACCACAGCCTTCTAGGCGACTGCAGCTGACCCCTTCTGATAATGTAGCACATGCCAGGTACCCTGTGACATGCTTGGTAATGCATTATCGGAAGCAATATCTCCAATCTTGGCACAGACACCCAGGCTCGGGAGAAGCAACTTTAAAAAATAAACAAACAAAAAAAGCCTACCAACCCTTATACTCCATCTGGCCTCAGGGCCTGAGCACCTGGTCACCACCCTGTGTAATAAATCAGAATCTTGATTTCCAGCTGTGAACAGGACATTGTAACCACTTCCCTGCAGGGATTAGGAAGAAAGGCCTTCCCTGGCTGCCTGCCTTCCGTGTAAAAAAAAAAAAAAAAGTGTGACTTTTGCGAGAACTTTTGGAAAAAGAAGTACCAAGGGAAAATGCTGGGGTGGGTGCCAAGTGCAACTCTGGCCACAAGGCCCCTCCAGTCTCTCTCAGGTTTGTCTGTTCCGATGGCGTTCACGTTTGGGGCTCCCAGAGAAAAGAGGCTAGGAAACTTCCCCTGACCCTGGGGCCGACTGGGACAGAGGCTGTCTTCTACTTTTCTGAGGATTTCCAAGAAAGCAAAAAGGCAGCGGTACCCCAAACGGCCGGCCCGCGGGCGGGGCGGAAGTGACCGCCTCCTTCCCACCTCAGCCTGGCGCCGCTCGGCCCGCCCCACCGCCGGAGTGCGTCCAGCAAAGCCGACGGGGAGCCGGGCCAGCAGGGCCGCTCTCCCCCACCCGCGAAAGCCTGACCGCAAGCCCCCCTCATCCGTCCTCACGGAGGTGGCCGAGCCCCGGCGCCGCTCCTCGCCCAAGTCCAGCACATCGTCCATCGCCGCAGCCGCCTGACGTCACTTCCTGGAAACCGAGCGCCTCAACCGCGTCCTTGACTACAACTTTGCTCTTTTATCTCCATATTTAAAGGATCCGCCTCATTATTTCTACAGTATGCGTGCCACCCTTCAATTTAACCAAATTGTTCCTATGCGTTCTTTACTTGACTTCTAGAAGAAGCCTCCGAATACCAGCTAAGACTGTCCTGTGGAACCACGAAAAATGTTAGTTCTTTGCGATCTGCTTGACTACTTCTGTGACTATAAAGTGGTAGTGTCAATAACCATAATTATACTGATCTCTCCCTTTTGTACAGATCTTTGTAATGTTCAGAGGGCCTTCCCAGGTATTAGCTCAAGAGGGGGATAACAACCTTTATGGGAAGCAAGATAAATTGTATTGTTTCCATTTGACAGGTGAGATCAGGTGTAATGAATGGTTTATAATAAATTACAAAAAATGCAATAGATATCTATATCTGTATATCTAGATATAGATATCTTCTGTTTTTAAGAAGTTTAGTGAAGGGCTAAACCAAAACATCAAATACTTGAGTAGTAGTGACTTTGTAAGTATAAATATTCAGCATCATATTTAATCTCAACAACCCCATACAGTGAGTAACAATAATACCTTTATTTAAAAACGAGGGCTGGGGAGATAGCTCAGTAGAATAAGCGCTTGTCCAGCAAGTGCGAGGTCCTGAATTGGATCCCCAGTACAACAAATAAAAAATTAAAATTAAAAAAATAATAAAACATGAACATGGTGAGGTGCAAAGAAGTGACTTGAGGAAAATCACGTGGCAGAGCCAGGGCTCCTTGTACATTTTACTGTGGATTTTGCTTTGGCACTGATTGTTGGTGTCAGCCATTCTCCTAGACTGGCAGAGGGAGATGTCCCACAAACTCCCAGCCTAATAGGGTAGCCAATTCAGTTTTCACGGCCTCACTGCCTATAAGATTCCCAAGTTATCACTGGCCAGGTCCCAGGCATTGGGCCACTGGGGCTCACAGAAGATGGGCTAACGGCCCTGAAAGTAAGCAGTGTCTCCACTCTGTTGTAGATAAGATGTGGAAGGTCATGGGCTAAATGTGAGGAGTTGGAAGTGAAAGTAGTGTCCCTAAAACTGGACATAAGCATTTCCTATATACCTAATAGCCACACAGTTCAATGGTCATCCTTCATGTTCCCTGGGTAGGACTGGATGTTAGCCCACTTTGTGATAGCAAGCCCATTGTCATATCTTAGCCTTACTAGTAACTGTATTACCTAGACAGAGTGCTTCTTCTGCCTCACTTTCCTGCTTTGTACTAAAAGTAGTGTCTTAGAGATTGCCTAACTGCTTCTCAGTGTGAATATTTAAATAATCATTGCCTAATATCTTTAAGACAGCTGAGACACGGGCTCTAGTGAATTCCTTATTCCCTTCTACTTTGGTACCAGATGAGGAAGGAGGATGTGATCTCTGAATTTTCTCATTTCTTGTAAACTCACAGTTGTACACCACTACCACTTTACAGTCATTTTCTAGAACTTCATGCTCCCAGCTTCCAACCTGCCATTATCAAAAGGTGAATGGATGGCATTCTACCTGGGCAAAGAGATACCCTGCAGTCAGAGTTTCCAACCATGCTGGGCACCTGTGTCATATGAGAGGTGTGTTTTAAAACCCAGATGTTAGGACCCTATTAGTAGAGATTCTAATTTGGTTGGGGTGGACCCTACACCCCAGAAGAGTGGAGCTTTAATAATTTTCCTTGCCGTCTAGCAAGCCTTAACTCACAGTATTTTAAATTTAATGATCCCTCAAGCTAGGCATTCCCTAACCTCTTTCTGTTTTATTTTTCTCCTTGACACGTATCTATAACCATAGTATAATTTACATACTTAAGTATTCAGTGCTTCCCCATTGTGTTACCCCGGCCTCTAAAACATAGCTGCTGAACAACTATGATGAAGACATTATGCAATGTATTAACTATTGTAAAAAATAATAATAATAAATGGAATAAATGAGAAAATAGAAGAAGCAAAAAGCCTTTCATTCAAGCTGCATGAACGAAAGACTCCTGTTTGTTTTGTTTACTGATATATCCACAGAGCCTAGAACAGTGCTTGACACTTAGTAAACATCAACAGTATTTCTCAAATTCCAGCGTGGTGGTGAAGTGCATAGACTCTGGCAATAGACTTCTTGGACTCAAATCCCAGTATTGACACCTAACAACTTTGTGGCTTTGGGCAAGTTGCTTTAAGGTTTCTACCCCTAGGTGTTTCCTCTTTGGTTATGCCAATTAAAATGCCTATCCAAACCAGACAGCCTGTGTTAATATCACTCGCAAGCAATATGATTTTAAAAACAAAACAATAAAAATAAACCCTCTCTGTGCCTCAGTTTCCTCAATAGTTAACACCACTCTCTGGAATACATTAACATTCTTTCTTCATCGTGCTTCGTAGCCAAGACTTCTCAAGCAGGGTCCAGGAAGGCTAGAGGGCCAAAATGAGGGGTAGTGGCATAGCGGGCCTGCCTTAGTTCTTAGAAAGTGACAAACTCAGACCCAAGTCCTGACTGGAGTGGGGTCGTACTCGCGTCTTGCCTTCCCTAAGTTGCGCGTGGGAAAAAAGCTAGAAGCCCAGGCTGAGAGGGGCCACGAGAGCAGAGCGCAAACTTCCCCTCCACTGTCTGGGAAATGGGCTCCGGCCAACTGCTGACTTCGCGCTCCCTGGCGCGGCTCCCAGCGGAGCCCTCGACGGGGAGGGAGGCGGCCACATCTGGCGGACAGCGCCGCGCGGGGGCCCGACCCGGGAGAGCTGCGCGGCTCTGACGCACCGGGCCGAGCCGCGAACGACTTCCCGGGCCGCTGGGTTTGTTTTCCTCGCCGGCTCCGCTCCCGCCTCCCTCCGCCGAGCCTCTTTCACTGGCGGCCAGTTCTCGCCAGAGGGCACCCTCGATCTTCCGGAAAACGCCACCATTTTCCCAGCCCTGGAGCGGCTCCCAGCTCCAGCAGCCGCCGACTCCAGGCTTGTCAATGAAGAACCGCAGCCAGCATCGCCGCGGCGCCGAGTCCCACCCTCCAGCCCCGCTCGCAGGCCGGGCGTTGCCCCGACGGGGGATGGCAAGGCCGACCTTGCGGACCCTGTCGGGTGCCTTGCCTGAACCGGGGGGTGATCAGGCCCGGGGCCGGGAAGGGCAGAGTCGCGGCCGGCCGGCGCGCACTGACAGCTGGCTGGAGCGCAGAGGGGCCGGGGCAGCGGGCGGGCGTGCTGGCGGGCGGGCGGGCGAGAGGGAGGGAGGGAGGGGGCTCCGAGTAACTTTCCAGAAAAACAGCCAACGTGTAGCCGGAGTGACTCCAAGAGTGGGGAAAAAAGTTCAGTTACCACGTCGAATGAGAGAGCTCGCAAAGTATTTTTGAAACGGGCTCGGCTTTTCCTGTGCCTGTTTAAAACATTAAAAATCATGCAGCAAAAGAGGCTGCGTATGCTGGTCCCTCCCCCCTCCCTCCCCCACCCCAGGCCCGAGACGTCATGGGAGGGAGGTATAAAATTTCAGCAGGGAAATAGAGAAAGCAGTGTGTGTGCATGTGTGTGTATTAGAGAGAGGGAGAACAGCGAGAAGGCGAGAGAGAGAGAAAGGGAGGGAAGCAGAGGGCCAAGTTCAAGGGAAGGAGCGAGAGAGGAGAGAGAGCTAGAAGACACGCATGGGAACCAAGGAGTAACCGCTTTCGGAGAGGCTGCAGTGAACTGGCTTCTATTTTCCTTTTCTTTCTTTTTTTTTTTTCTTTCTTAAGAAGCAAGGGACAGAAGCCATGGCCGAGAGAGAAGACAAGCCGAGGCGCTGGTGACCGTGGGCGTTCAAGTGGATTATTGGGGCCCTTCTCCAGAGGCCTGGCCTGCCTGCTTTCCCGTTGCACATACCCCCTCAGCCCAGCCAATGAAGACGAGAGGCAGCGTGAACAAAGTCAATTAGAAACCCCCGAGGAAGTGTAAACAAAAGGGAAAGCATGAATGGAGTGCCCAAGAGACAAGTGTGTCCTGTACTGCCCCCACCTCTAGCCGGGCCAGCAGCTGCCCAGACCTGCCTCTCTCCACCTACTCAGTGGTGATTCGATTTTTTAAAAAACATTTTTTTCCTTTTCTTTTCCATTCTCTTTTTTAAAATTCTCCTTTAGGGCAAGGTGAGGATTTTGATTTTAGGACCCAGGCATGGTCCTTCTGCACCTTCTTTAAAATACTCACTTTCTCTCCATCGTCAAAAGGGGTTTGGCAGTATCAGATATCTGCTCTATTTATTTTTACCTAAGGAAAAACTCCGACTCCCTTCCCACTCTCTGCTGCCCGGCCACCCCTCCCGGCCCTCTGCTTGCCCACCACCTGGGCTGCTGGGAGTCAGAGCCCAGCAAAACCTGTTTCGACACATGGACAAGAATCCCAGCGCTACAAGGCACACTGTCTGCTTCTTGGTCCTCAGGGCTGCCAGCGCTTCCTGGAAGTCCTGAAGCTCTCGCAGTGCAGTGAGTTCATGCACCCTGTTGCCAAGCCTCAGTCTTTGGGATCTGGGGAGGCCGCCTGGTTTTTCTCCCTCTTTCTGCACGTCTGCCGGGCTCTCCTCCTCGCCAGGCCTCACCGCCCCCCAGGCCACTTTCCCCGGCTTGCTCATGAAGATGCACTTGCAAAGGGCTCTGGTGGTCCTGGCCCTACTGAACTTTGCCACGGTCAGTCTTTCTCTTTCCACTTGCACCACCTTGGACTTTGGCCACATCAAGAAGAAGAGGGTGGAAGCCATTAGGGGACAGATCTTGAGCAAGCTCAGGCTCACCAGCCCCCCTGAGCCATCAGTGATGACCCACGTCCCCTATCAAGTCTTGGCCCTGTATAACAGCACCCGGGAGCTGCTGGAAGAGATGCAGGGAGAGAAGGAGGAGGGCTGCACTCAGGAAAACACCGAATCAGAATACTATGCCAAAGAGATCCATAAGTTCGACATGATCCAGGGGCTGGCAGAACACAGTAAGTGCAAATGCCCATGGGGTGTCTACTTTTGAGGGGTGGGCTGGAGTAGGGAGCTCTAGGAGGGGGCCTGGTAGTGGCCACACAGTGGTGTGCTCAGGGGCTCACCAGTGCCTGGCTCCAGAGGTAGGGTGCAAAGGTGGTCCTGGGTAGGTGGGTGGAGAAGGAGACCAGGCCTCCCTGGGCACTTCTGGAGCCAAGCACATCTTTGACTGATTTTAATTTGAATTACATTGTGCTGCCCCTGGAAACATATGTGTTCTCACACATGCCACCGTGGGAGTGACTGTAAGCATATGGGTACCATCAAGGGACAAGTCGGCTCTCTCTCAGCAGCCCTTACAATTTCATGAGTTGGGACACTGTGGTCTTCCCTCCCCTTTTTTCACTGGTCATGGTGACATGTCTCCTGTTCCAACTTTTCCAGCCCTTGAGAAGCCCAGTACCTGTCCCTAATTAATGCTTCTGAGGCACTCAGAAGGCAGGGGTTGGGGCAGCTTCTTGATGCTTGAGCCCTTTGATGGAACCTACACACATGTCCTACGTGAGCCAGAGGAGTGTGTGTATACATGTGTGCACATGGGCATGGACTCCACGGCAACATGGGCGCCTGTGCTAAACAGTAAATGTGGCCTTCTGGCCCAGTGGATGTGGGAGAGTGGGTCGTGGCCCAGGGGTGCAGAGGAGGGCTGGCCAGGGCTCTTCCAGCTGCGTGTCACCAGGAGGGGTGGCCACGGGGTTAGCAGGGCCATGTGTCTGGCAGGGAGTGTGACTTCCCAGGAGGCTCCGTCTGTGCAGAGCTGGGAAGCTTTGGGTGAGACATCTGTGTATGTTTGCACACGTGTGGAAGTCGTGTGTGTTTACTGAACGGGGATTTTAGAAACCTCAATACAAGAGAGAGAAATTTGGCAGATGTTGAGAAGCTGACAGCCCAGGAAAGAGGAATGTGAACCACTTGCCTGCCAAGCTCTGGGAGCAGCTCTGTTTGCTTTTCCTACCAGCAGGTGTCCTCCCACCCTGGCCACCTTGACCAGGCCCACCTGGGAGGTAGGCTGTGCACAGTGTGAGGAGTGGCAGGTGGGAGAATAGGGAGTGGAATGGAGCCCACAGAGTAAGTGGTGAACAGCAGGAGCCAAAGAAAGAGAGACAAGAGTGGGTACCAATGAATGGACAGCTCTGCGTAAAGGTACGAAAGGCCTCACTTGGAGCTGGGCCCACCAGGAAGAGCAGCAGGTGGTTACTGCTGAGGGGTTCCCACTGCACTTCCTGTGGCTGCTTGGAGCACCCTTCCTGAGGATGTGGCTACCATGGGGGATGGAGGCTGGAAGACGAGGCTGAGCTATGTAGGGTTCCCTGCCCTGTGTCCTCTGTCTAGGGCTGTTTCAGAATCTGCCAGGGGCCTGGAGTTCTCAGAGAGACTCAGCAGCTGGTTGGCTGAACCCTCAGTACCCTGGTCATCTATCAAGGCATATAACCAAGACAGGTGTGGTTGCAAATGTCAGAGGAGAGTGAAATCTGTGGCCAGCAGGAGAAGTCTACAGATAGTCTAGGGCAAGACTTGACCTCTATGGTCTGGGTCAGGAGGAGGAGTCCAAGAGAAAAGGGACTGTGAGTCACAAGGGCCCATCTCTTGGGATCCTCAGCTGAGAGAGAATGAGCCACATAGGTGCCAGGCCATTCAGGTATATGTGGACTTTGATTTTTGTGCAGGTGGCCTTGAGAAGAGTCACGGTAGGGCTCCCAGATGCCAGGCAACTTCCGGTCTGTAGCACCAAGACCTCATGATTGCCACACATAGGGAGGTCATGGGGCTGCAGACCAGGATTCTGGCCTGAAACAAACTCAGCACAATGATCAGGAGCCTATTCAGGATGCTGAGGAATAGCCTGTGCCCAGAGGAACAAAGATAGGCCACAGACATTCACTGGTGCATACAGAAAACAAGCCCCAACTTCTGTTGGTGACAGAGAGGTTGAGCAGATATAACCTGGGCCTGCTTCATATCTGGTTAAGTCCTGGGCCGGCAGTGGGTCTACTGGATGCTGAGCCAGAAAAGCCATCACCAGTCTGTGAGGGAGACAAGCCTATCCTTAACTCCTGGGGGTAGATGAGGGTGCTCTGGGACTGTAGGGTGGCACTGGCAGGGCCTCAATACCGGAGCTTCTGCTGGGGAGGGGCAGGATAATAAGACATCATTCTCTTCTACATTTGATCACTCTTAGCCACCTCCCTATCCATTGGATGTGTTACTCAGAAAGAGGCAACAGTAAGAAATGGGACAGAGCAACAAGGTGGAAGGTGAAAGAAATAATAATTTCTAGTGTAATGGGATAAGGGACACCCAGTTGAGAGCAGAGAGGAGGACCCCTTGCCTGCTTCTGTGCTGTTGTAGATCTTCATAGCTCCTGGCTTTCTAGGCAAGGAGATTAAAGTACGACTCAGTTAAATAACTTGCCCCCAAAGCACAGAGGCTCTAACTTGGACATGATGCAGAATATGTGCTGTTAGGCACTGTGGCACTTGGGAAATACACATTTTTAGTCCACCTCTCATCTGTAGGCTCCAACAGAATTTTGATTTATAGCACAAATGAACCCTTTGTTGACCCTAATAGGAGGGGACAGGATATATCACCTTTGAAACCCAGGTGGCACACTACATAGGGATCTGTACTTGGTGTTTTTGTTTCACCAGGAGATTCATCCTGCCACAAATATTCTCCCAAATTCAATGAGAGGTTTTTCTTTATTTAATGAAGAATTTTAAGCTAGTGAGGCAGTCGTGCAATAGTTGCTTCTCTGACCCTCAATTTCCTCATCTATAATGTTGAAGATGATCTCTCAATTTCCTTTCACCTGGAAGAATTCTATAATTATATCTGGATGACCTGAGTCTGAGTCTCTGCTGGGGTTTACAGGGAATACTGTAATCTTTTTATAATTCTCCAGAATTTTGCAATGGAAAGTAAGTAGGGCTTGGCCTAACCCACATGACGAGAGGAGACAGCCTTTTTATTTCCTTAGCCATCCATCTTACCAAGATATCGTCAGCATAGGTGTTGTTTTAGCTTTAGGCTTAGAATTATCTGTGTCTGGTAGAAGACTCTTGTTTTTGGCCAAGGGCAGTACAAAGACAACCAGCCCTCTCATTCTCGAATAAAAAGAATTGGTTATATTAGCCTTTCTTTCCTGGCAGCTGACTGCAGAGTTTGCAACTAAAAGAGGTTTCATATTGAAGAGCTCCCATACCCTAAGCGGCAACACTTTGCGCTGGCAGGACAGCAGTTCTCCAAGTGTGGAATCCCTCATCTCACTTTGCCCTGACAGAGTCAGAATCTCTGGGGCTGGGGTTCTGGGGAATCCTGTGTTTTCTAGCAAGCTTCATACTAGCTCTTAGACAAGTTTCAAACAGAAATGACTATAGAAACAGGCCAGTGATGCAAATGATCTTGACAAAAAGTATGGCCTCGTGATAAAGTGAGCAATGCGCTTGCCCCTGGGGTCATGAAGAAGCTAGATGTGTACCCAGAAGAAGGCAAGGACCTGAGACCTAGTGACCTGTTGAAAGAGGCAGCCACTACTTAGCTCCAGTTGATTTTTGCATTCAAAAACATAGGACCAACTGGATCTTTCTGTGAAATCTCCTAATTCGTCATAGGGGCTTCAAATGTTTATGGGCTTCTGGGTCAAAAACCATAAACATGCTGCGCAGGCCAAAAAATACATTTAACTCACTTAAACGTATATCCATTTGAAGTTGAAATTAAAACAGTGGTTTGTGAAACTTCTAGAACATCTGAAGTCATGTTATCCTTAGCAGAAAAGTATTAACTGTGGTTCTCAACCCTGGCTGCATATTAAAGTCATCTAGAGAAAGCTTTTGTACAGTGGCTAAGGACCCACCCAATGGAGTCAGAACCACTGGGGAGAGGGCCTGTGAGATAGCTTAGTGAACTAACTACCTACGTAGGCAAGCACAGGGGCCAGGGTTCAATCCCTGGTCCAGAATGTGGTGCAGGCCCTGCTCCCAGAGTGTGCTGATCTGGCAACTGAGTCTGGTCACATGCCTATAATCCCAGCACTGGGGAGGCTGAAAGCAGGAGGGTCACTATGAGTCTAAATTGCATAGTGAGACTCTGTACCAAATACATAAAATGAAAAAATAAAATAAAATAAAATAAAATGTCACTATTATCTGGCAGGAATTGTCAGGAAAGATCATATGTATGTTTTGCTGTTTCTCTCCCAGGCGCATGCATATATATATATATATATATATATATATATATATATATATATATATATATTGGTTTCACCTGAGCTTTGCCTGCTAGCTGGTTTGTATCAGGTAACTGATAAGTGACCCTGCCAAGATCCTTTTAGATATGTGTTTCTTCATCTGAAGAGGGTTCCCCTTAAGATAACTCTGAATGTTCTTTCTAATTCCTTTGGAAATCTATAGATCCCAGAGGTAAAAACATTATTTAAAAAAAAAAGATTATTCCACATCCTCTGAAAATCTCTTTAAAATTTTTACAAAAGGGCCTCAGGGAAGGCTCAGCAGTCTAAGCACCTGCCTAGGCAAGCTCAAGGACCCAGATTTGATCCCTGGTACCACATGCTGTGCCAGCCCTGACCAGGCATGGTGGTGCACACCTATAATCCCAGCGCTGGGGAGGCTGAAACAAGAGAATTACTACAAGTCTGAGCTGCATACTGAGATCTTGTACCAAATACATAGGTTTAAAAAAAAATCTCACCAAGAAGAGTCCATCTTGGTGCATCTAGGTATTTGATTGACAGGTTGGACGGAACCAGGGTCATTAGATTGTCCAGAAAACTTGTTTCACCTTTTCTGCATTTCTTAGTTTCCCAGTGCCCCTGGCTCTCCTCACTGGCAGGTGTCATCTTCTGCTCCTCTTCTTTCTAAATCAAGGTACATGTTGCTCTAACTTACCATTTATACTGTCTTACAGACAGTGACGGGAGGGAGCTGTTAGTATAACTGAAACCAGACTGATGCAAGTTCCTTCCAGACCCAAATGTCAGTCCTTTTGAGGGTCATCAGTCCAACTGACTGATTAGCCCAGATTACTAGATAAAAAACTTGTAAACTTGCACATTAAACCGCTGTTGTCAGGACTGAGGTGTAGTTCAGGGGTAGGATGCATGCTTAGCGTGCCTGAGGCCCTGTGTTCCAGCTCCAGCACCAAAAGAAGAAAAGAAATTACTGTCCCTGATTCCTCTCTCTGGTTCTCCCTAAAATGGCTTAGGGAATGGTTGGCAGTATTTCTTCTTTGAAGGCCAATTATTAATCAGGGCTTTATTAGTCGCATTCACACATTTGCTTGCCTAACATCTGTTCCATTAATTTTCTAAAAACCAGTGGCAGGCCCACCAGATGGCAAGTTCCAAAAACACTCACTCATCCTTTCCTAAAGATCAATAGCGCATTTGCTTGTTCCCAGCCTCTGATCCACCCGCCTCTGATCACCCCCGCCTCTGATCACCCCCTCAGGGTGATTATGAGCTCATTCCAGCCATGTCCATTATGTGTGGAATCTGGGTCCTTCAGTTTGAATTTCAAGTTCGGGACATAGTTACCATTTGTGTAGAAAAGGTTTCCTCTGGGTGTTAGTGCCGCTTGGACCTTGAGGTTATAAAATCTACAGAGGAGAAGTGGGGTCTTCCCCTGTCCTTTATCTCGGTCAGAGAATAGGAAAGAGCACATGTTGCCTTCTGTCTGGCAGGGTGACAGAGCCTGGTAGAGCACTTGCCATCAAGGACAGAGTTTCTTAAAGTAAAAGCCACGTGGCCAACCCGCTAAGTTCAAAGAAACAACTGTTTTTCCACCAGTTTCAACATGTGGGCTACTTGACGTGCAAACCCATTTGCTCAGGTCTAAACCACAGTGTGGACTCTGTTATCATGCTGCACATATATCCTCTACGGCTCTCCACTATTAACGGGACTGCGCAGCCTCTCTAGTTGGGCATGGTGGAACACACCTAGCATCCCAGCTGCTCAGAGGCTGAAGCAAGAAGATTGCAAGTTCAAGGCCAGCCTGGGAAACTTAGTGAGACTGTTTCAAAATAAAATATGGGAAGGGCTGAGGATGTAGTTCAGTGCAGAGTACCCCTAGGTTTCGTCTCTGGGACCCACAAATCTAATCCCTCTGACCTGTGAGTCTCCCTTCCTGCAGTCCCAGTCTACTGCCTTGACCTCATCTCATTGGGGGCAGCTTGCAGCTTGCAGCTTTGGGTCTTTTTCCTTCTCACACATCCTCTCCTCCGTGCCTTTGCCTCCAGCAATGTCTCTACCTAAAGGTTTTCCTCTCCATCGTCACAGAGTCCTGGCTCTGAGGAGCAAGGCCTGGCTCCATGAGCCCCCTCTTCGGTGCAGAGCCCCCTCCTGTCTCGCCTCTTATTTCCTACAACCATTCTTTTGCATCCTTTTTTCCACCCCTGTAATTGGGGTCCATGAATTAATGAGCCCTCTCCTTGGATGTTAATCCCCTGGAAATCAGGGGCTGTATCCAGTGTTTGCTTCCCAATGGAAGCTCTACCTATGCTTTACACAATGTTTGCTCTATGTGCATTCAAAGAATAAATGAAAGAATAAGCACATGAGTGAATCAGGTTAGCTATAAGATAACTAAACAAAGGGCTGGGGAGCTAGCTCCGTGGCACAAGTGCCTGCCTGGCAAGTGCAAGGTGATGAGCTGGAACACCAGTCCCGGAAAAAAAAAAAAAAAAAAAAAAAAAAGTATTAGGGGGATCTCAGTTATCTTTAGGAATCTATTTTTGTAAAATAGAAAAATCAGGCGGGACAACTCAGAAGAGGTAGGCTATTGAGGCAGGGGAAGGAGAGGAAATTCTGCATGGCCAGTTTTAGCACCATGTCAGGGGTTCCCCCTGCTTCTTGCTCAAGCTGTTATGACTCCAGGTTTACCCAGAATCTTCCTTCTGTACCCACATTTAGTTCTGAGACCTCAAGCCTCTAGGGAGGTCACAACTGCAACTTCAGCCTCCTGGTACATTTCTGTCAGCAGCTTCTGTTTCTGTGGATCTCACACTGTATCTCTCCCACTTTTTTGTACCTTAGATGAGCTGGCTGTCTGCCCCAAAGGAATTACCTCCAAGATTTTCCGCTTCAACGTGTCCTCAGTGGAGAAAAATAGAACCAACCTGTTCCGGGCAGAATTCCGGGTCTTGCGGGTGCCCAACCCCAGCTCCAAGCGCAATGAGCAGAGGATCGAGCTCTTCCAGGTACCAATCCCAACACAGAGCTCACTGGCCAGAAGCCAGTATATTGGCCATCCCCAGCCTCCACTGGGTATAGAGCTTGGCAGACCTAGGTTTTAATCCTTCCATTCTCTGAGCCTTAGTTTCCATGCCTGTCTGTCATTAAGAGAATTAAGAATGACCAAAGGTGTGTGACATTCAGAATCCTTTCTTCCCACTGCTCTGTTAACCTGTCCCCCTGCCTTTGTGAGCTGTTCCATAACCTATGCCATGCCCTGACCTCCGTACCTATGACATTCTCTGCCTTGTAGATTCTCCGGCCAGACGAGCACATTGCCAAACAGCGCTACATTGGTGGCAAGAATCTGCCTACACGGGGCACAGCTGAGTGGCTGTCTTTTGATGTCACTGACACTGTGCGTGAGTGGCTCTTGCGAAGAGGTAGGTGGATCCTTAAGATGAGTATTGTGGAAGGCAAGCCAGCTTCATGAGAGGGAAGAGCGTAGAATCAGGGAAGTCGCAGCTCAAACCCTGTATATTCTCCATTCATTCACTAAACACTCAGTGCTTGTTTTAAGTTAGGCTGTGGGGATTCAGCAACAAAGAACATAAGGGAAGCCCAGGTCTTCTTCTGGGCTTTCACCCTGGTGGGAGGGACATAAAAAACATGTAAGCATGTTGTTGGATTTCAGATAAAGATAAGTGCAACGAAAAAATAAAGTGTAATGTGATCATGACTGGCTAGCTCTAACGTTGAGGGCTCAGGGAAGTTCTCTACAAGGGAGGAAGTTCCTACACTGAGGCCTGAGCAGTAAGAAAGAGCTTGCTTTTGGAGGTCACCTCGAAGGTTAGGATAAAGGACATCTTAAGCAAAGGAAACAGGGAAGCCCAGATTTGTGAGGAAACCAGCTTGATTTGGTCCAGCAGCTGCAGACGGAAGAGGTGCGCTGGAGCACCTAAGCAGGGCCCATATGCTTTAGGACCTGTCAGGCCATGTCAGGGCCTCGGGGCTTATTCCAGGTGCGACGAGAACCCAGGAATGCATAAAGCAGAGCAGGGGTGTGGGTGAGATGATTTGGTGAACACCTTTAAAAAACTCTTCGGATGCCATGAGGTCAAGGGAAGAGGCAGGAAGACCAGGTAGGGACCAGTACAGCAGAAGAAATGAAAACAGTAGGGCTTAGACCTGGGACAGTAACAGCAAACATGGTAATTACAGGGGCTTGTTCTATATTTTGGAGGTAGAGTCCATGGGACACTTGAATTAGAAGAGGCCTATGAAGCACAAGAGCAGACTTAGAAATTTTTGGATTGAGCATTCAGGTGGCATCATGAGTTAGAATAAGGATAAGGGGAAGAACAACATGTTCTGTTTTGGTCAATTAAGTGGGAACGGTATGAGAATCATCCAACAAAAACAGTTCAATAATTACATCAAACTTCACATGTCATGGCTAGGCTCCATGGCACCCCTGTGATCCTAGCTACATGGGAGGATGAGACAGAAGGATTGTAAGTTCCAGGCCAGCCTGAACAACTTAGCAAGACTCTGTCTTAAAATTTAAAAAAAGAAAATTAGAAAGGGCTGGGAATGTAGCTTAGTGGTAGAGGGCCCCAGGTTCTATCCCTAGTACTGTAAAAAATAAATAAGTAAAAATGGATATGTCCCAGTGTCCCACCCATTCACTTTTTTTCTTTTTCTTTTCTTTCTTTTTTTTTTTTTTCAGGACTGGGGTTTGAACTCATGACCTTGCACTTGCCAGGCAGGCACTTGTGCCACAGAGCTATCTCCCCAGCCCCTCACTTTGTTTCTTTATCTGAAAAATAAGTAATGGTTCCTCCCCCCCAAAAAAACTCATGGAGCTCTTGGAAGGATCAAGTATATTTTAGAGGACATCATGGCTTTGAGCATGTCTTGTAAGAGTACACATCTTTATTATGTCTGATAAGGAGGCACAGGTGATATCTGAGAAGGTCCAGTCAGGTGGACTGACCCAGGGCACCAACCCTGGACATGAACATGAGCTCTAATGATGTCATACTTGGCCGGTACTGCTTGGTGTGACTGCTCAGGGGGTGGAGGGCTGCATATGGTGGTCTCATCTGTCCCTTCTCTCTGTCTTCTGAAGCATTTTCTACTGTCAGCAGCTGTTGTCAAACCATAATCCATCCACATGGTGGTCACCAGAGTCCTCGAGCCAGGTGACCCCTCCATATTCTTGGGGTTTTTAGGAAAGTAGGAGTTAAAGCTTGAAGGCAGAGATCACAAAGCACTTGGCCTACATAGTGTTTTAAATTTATCTAGTGGTCAGTGTGTGTGTGTGTGTGTGTGTGTGTGTGTGTGTGTGTGTGTGTGTTATTTAGTAGTTTTCACATAATGTGTAGAGTAATTTCTTGAAACACTGGAACACTTTCTTACAACAGTCCACCAAAGAGGAGTCATGGACACCTTTTGAGATGGGAGTGTATATCTTTCAGTACCCAGAGTCCCCACCATTGTTAGGTATTGTTGTTGTTTAGCATTTCTGGGGTGCAGTTTGCTCACTGGCACGACCTGCCTGGGCTCTGTAGGCTTCCAAAGGGGCCATGTTTGGAGGCTGAATTAGCAGATGGTGGGCGGTAGATCCTGCCCCATCCACCTGCTGAGCCTGAGGCAAAGCCTGGAAGAAGCCACATGGCTCTGCTGACAGCAGCACTGCTGGGAACTCTGCTCAGAACTGGCCTGGATGCAGGAAGGAGGGGCTGGGAAAACTGATCTCCACTTCCCTGTCTGATTTTGATCATCTCCACCTGGATTTCTTTGAAGCCTTGGGCACTTGGAGTTCTTATTTTCACAGCTGCAGAGTTCAGTGAGAACTTTGCATTGAGAATGATTTCCATCTTTCTTGAGAAATCAGAAAAGATCATTTTCAGGGCCGGTGAAATAGCTCAGTGGACTAAGTGCCTATTTAGACAAGCACAGGAGCTGGAGTTTGATCCCTGGTATCACATGCTGCACCAGCCCTGCCCCTGGATGCACAGAGCTGGCCACTGAGACTGGGCATGGTGGTTCACACCTATAATCCCAGTGCTGTGGAGGCTGAAAACAGGAAAATTACTATGCATCCAAGCTGCATAGTAAGACACTGTACCAAATACATTCAAAAAAAGAGACGATTTTCTAATAAAATCTATGGCTTTCCCATTCATCATCCATATTGCTGCCAGTTTGGGGTTTGTTCTTCATTGGCACTTGCAGGCCCCATTTGGACAGGTTCTGACCTACCCCACCCATCCCCAGAGTCACTTTTTTCGTGGAGATTGCAGATGGACTCTAAGTTGGAAGGAAATTAGTCACATCTGTGATTTGGGATTCACCCAGCAAGCATCTGAGGGTCTGTGTGCTACTGGGTACCAAGGCTGCATTCTGGAAGGAGCCTTCTCCGCCTTGGAGGATTCGAACCTCAGACGCTGTGCTATTACTTCCACATCTGTAGCTTCCCAGTGTGCAGAGGCAGGCTGGCCAGGAAACTTGCTGAGCACCATGGTTTAGGACAGAGGGGACATGAGGACAACACCACCATTTTTCAGGCTGGTGAATGTGTGGGCACCTCCTTTGGCATGGTGCTCCTTGTCACCCACTCTTTGCCCCGCTTTGTCTCTAACAGTGAAGAGTGTGGGATCTGGCATCAGGCCATGGTGGAATCCTGGAACTCCTCCTTACTGCTTGGAGACCTTGAGCAGCTCATGCAATTTTCCTTGGTGTCCTTATCTATCCAATGGGAGTAAAAATGGTTTTCCTTGTGTAGGATTATTGTAGAGATTATTGAAGTTAGTGCTGCTGTAAAGCCTTAGACAGTGTTTAATAGGCAGCAGTGCTCAGCAGACTGTGGTTCTTCTTGCTATCACCTCCAAGCCCTCTACCTAGATAGGGCCTATCTGCCAAGCCTGCTTCTCCTGCTCACCACCGGTACCTCAGCCTTTATCCTCCCCAACATATCTGCATGCATTTTGGCTTTCAACTGAGCGATTCCTACAACTCTCCCTGTCCCGATTGCTTCCAGTCCATCTTGGCTCCCCCTGCAGAGGAAGTCCATGGTTTTGAGCCCATGTCAGCTACTCAGGCACCTTCTTCCAGGTTTCTTAAGGCAGGAAGAAGATACTTCTGATCCTCCCTAGTTGGGGCTCCACTGTCTTGTTATAGTAACCTGCTTCTGCTAACTGAGCTAACCTATACTTGCCAGGTATCAGTGTGTCCCACAGGTTGCCCTGAAGTGGGGCAGAACATATTTCATTGGCGTTTAGTTTGCAGTACAAAGCTAGTTGTTCACTATAGGATCGGGAAGTCCAGGGACACTGAGCCTGTATGATTCTGCTGCTGAGCTAGGCTGAACTGTAGGGTTTTCCCTGGTGATACCAGATTTCAGGAAGACTCCAATTTGACCCCAAGATCACATGGTCACATACAGCTAGGGTGGCCACAGGGAGTGGTAAGTCGTTTTGCTGTAGTGCTGACACTGAAGCTGGAGCATCCGTCCCCATGTCCTCTCCCATACCTGGCCAGGCTGGCTGCTACCCCGGGATCAACAGAGCTCCCTAATGAGTGTCCCACATCAGAGCTGACACCATGCTGATCTGGCTTTCTCTGCATAGAATACCTGATTCCGTGAAAACTTCTCATTTATTTATTTATTTTTCCTTCCACTTCACTGAAGCCTGTTTACTAGTTTTCCTGCTTCCTTAATTTTGGATGCCAAAATATATAATCCCATAACTAATTAGAAAAATGGCTAGCGTTGGACTTTTGCACTGGAATGTCAGTCACCAAACCCTGAGACCTCTGGGGTTCCTCGTGCCCCTTGTCTCTGAAGTCATGTCATCTTGGCCATGGGTTTCTGACATTGTCTTTGGTCTCTCCTCTAAATTTGCAGCTGTCTTCCCAAGCCATTCATCTTGGTGAGCCATCCACAGTCCTAACTTCCCAGTTATGGTGAACAAAAATTTTCAAAGGAGAACCCTCCAAGTAATTTTTACTAATTTAATCCTTGTTCCTAAGGGGCAGTATAGCCGAGCATAACCATCACTTTCATCTTAACCACTCTTTCTATACCCACAATCATAGCCCTGGAAGAAATGCTGAGTAATTCCATTTGGGTTGATTCTGCTTCTTATTTGCGGGAGACCGTTTCGAGCATTGATTCCTGACTTTTAGTCTTATTTCTCAGCCTTTTGTCATGTGGCCTTCCAAACTGTGGCCATGGGCCACTTTTCCTCTGTTCTTCAGTTCTTCAGTTCCTCCCTTTCTAATCCTCCAGACCCCGTCCCTCACTTTCTTCAGCAAGTTGACTTCAGTGTCTCCTCTCCCAAGAGAGAGTATATTTCCTTCCTCCTGTTCCTTGTCCCTCTGTCCCTGAAGTAGATAAGCTACAATTTTCCTTACTGCCATCCATTAGAGAAGGATGAATATTTCTATTTCCTTCATGTGCCCACTGTTTATCCCTCTGCCCCCAGGTTTGTTGGTTCACAACATGACAGAGATCTGTGATTGTGGGGAGTGTCTGGGTTCAGAAGCACTTCCTGTCTTCTGTGAGCCTCAGCACTTTCCTTCCTGTGCCTGGAAGTGCCTAGAGAGGCAGGGTGACTGCTTGCTGTCCCCACACATGATGTGCTCTTCTCACTGACAGTTGCTTCTGTCTTGCAGAGTCCAATTTAGGTCTGGAAATCAGCATTCATTGTCCATGCCACACCTTTCAGCCTAATGGAGATATCCTGGAAAACATTCAAGAGGTGATGGAAATCAAATTCAAAGGTAAGAAAAGAATGTGCTTGGTAGGACTAGGAGGGGCTTAATGGGATAGGGCAGAACAGAAGACCCCTACTAGGCCCTACCCTAGAAGGAGCCAGTCTGCTTCCAGAGATGACTGTTTTGTACTTGAGAAATTCTACTTTGGGCCAAAACCATGAGCATAACTTTCATCCTATAGAGAACACAGTAGCATCTAGAAGACCATGTGATGCTGGCGAGACTGTAGAATCACATGGCAGCTATTCAGAGCCCCGTGTGTGAGGATGGAAGTATGTCTTCCAAGGATGATGAAAGTATTGAGGTCACAGCACCTGAAATGCTCAACCCCTGAGAGTGGTTTTTCCCATCCTCCCGATGGCCTGACTATGAATGGCAACTGCATAGCTTTCCTCAAGTTGTTGGGCCCACTCAAGCCTCCCACGGGGATCACCTGGATTTGGATGACGGCTTCAGGGCCCAGGATGCTTGAGCGTAGGTGTCTGTGCAGAGATGGCGAATAGCCCTCCTCTGGTATAGATGGAGGCTCTTTTTCCCTTTCGCATTCCTGGCACCGAGAGGCACCAGTAGCAGAGACTCATCTGGGAAAAGGTTTAGGTCACCCCTTGATTCTTGGGTCTAGACAGTAAGCGATGTAAGCGATGGATACAACTTCCTAATTGTAAGATCTTTGAGCACACATTTGAGAAATGCAAATTAAAAAAACACTGAGAT
This sequence comes from Myocastor coypus, assembly GCA_004027025.1. Classification (NCBI taxonomy): domain Eukaryota; kingdom Metazoa; phylum Chordata; class Mammalia; order Rodentia; family Myocastoridae; genus Myocastor; species Myocastor coypus. The sequence goes on from PVJA010001561.1 coordinate 98,984, forward strand.
TCCACCAAGAAATCAATAAAAAATGCTGATGAGGCTGGAGAAAAAGGAGCCCTTCTCTACCGCTGGTGAGAGCATACACTGGTGACACCACTGGGGAAATCAGTATGGGGGTTCCTCAGAAGCACAATTAGGGGCTCCATTAGATCCAGCTGTTCTCCTTCTAGGTATTTTCCTACAATGATCAGTACACAACATATGTATAGCAGCACAATTTATAACAGATAAATCTTGGAAATGGTCGATATGCCCATCAAAGGGTAACTGGATAAAGGAAATGTGGTATTTATATACAGTGGAGCACTATACTCACCATAAAGGATAGATTGGAGGCACTTTGTGACCTTAATCTTAAGTAAAATAAATTGGACGCAAGTTTAAGTACCACAGTGTTTCTTTTGTGTGAAAAACCCAAAGGGTCAATAAAGAGTGTAATGGAGGACAGGTATGGGGGAGAAGCAGGAACATGATTGAGTAGGTAGGGGAACAGTGGAGCGGGGATGGCAAGGAAGGGTAAAGAAAAAAGAATGGAAGAAAAATGGAAACAAAGCCTGTGTAAAAGGGGACAGGAAGAAGGTTTGCGTGTAGGGGATGGGGCAAAAAAGAATTAAGATATTCTATATACAGGTACAAGTTCCCTATGGTGAATGCGATCAATATATATGACATGTACTAATAAAAAATAAAGTTAACAAAAACTTTGAACACAGAAGTTCTCAAAGTGGGCCATGGTAAGGTGAAACCTTCTCACTGTAGAATATACTTCCCTGATTCTTAAAGACATCCAGGAAAAGGGGACTTGAGATCCCACTCTCCTTTTAACTTCTAGACCAAGTGCTTCTTCTTGAGATCCAAGCCCAGCCCCACGCCCCAGCTAAGGAAATTTTACTCTTCATGTTCCTGGCCCAGTCAGGATGGCCAGCAGGCAGCCACTGCCAACTATATCTCCATGAGTTAGCCTTCCACCTTTTCACATGAAACAGGTTCAAATAGAGTTGAGCTTTCTTCCCAAAAGCTTGTTTGCTGTTTTTAAAAATATATATGGGGGCCAGGGAGATAGCTCAGTAGAATAAGCACTTGCCTGGAAGGCGCACGGTCCTGAGTTCAATCCCTGGTACTGAAAAAAAAATCTTTATCGATATTGTTATCAATATCGATATAGATATAGAATACCTATATCTATATATATGAAAGAGTTGCTTATTTATTTACTGAGACAGGATCTTACTATGCAGTTCAGGTTGACCTTGAGCTTATAGTGTAGCTCAGGTTGGTTTCAAACTCATGACAATCCTCCTGTCTCAGCCTTCTGAGAGCTAGAATTACAGGTGGGTGCCATCAGACCTGGCTTGTTTGCTATGTATTTTTTATTTTTATTTATTTATTTTTTTGCCACATGAATAGAATGGGAGGTATGCATTTTTTTTTTGAATTTTTTATTATTTTTTTTTCTTGTTTCAGAACTTTTGTTTATTTATTTATTTATTTTTATGGCTGGCTCAGCCTGCCCTGAGGGCAGGGGTAGTGCAGCAAGTGGTGCCAAGGATCAAACTGTGGTCCCTGAAAGCCGCCTAAGCTTTCTTAAGCAGGCATGTTAGACCACTGAGCCATCCTGCCGGGCCCCTGCATTTTTTTTTTAACAAATAAAATTTTATGTTTTTAATCTGTGAATAGTTTTTATTGTGTTATATTAACTTACTTTTATTTTTAAAGAGAATAAAGATAGTACAAGAAAAATATTACAAATTATACAGAACTTCACTAAATAAAATAGCAAGAATTGAACTATGGTTGTTATATTGAATATTGTTGTCTTCAAATTAATTGTTCAGGTTGCCAGATATAAGCATGCTATATTGGTCAAGAAAAGTTACAAGAAATTGAAAAAGGGAAAAAAATTGCTTATTTTCTCATCTGAACTTTACAGGGGAAAACCTTTCTGAAACTTAAGCATGCCATAAGTGCTAACAGTTATTCAGAGTCCTGTTCAGGCCATCATATACTGTGGGGCCTTAAATGATCATGACAGGGATTATGACAGGAAACTCACACCCAAGTTCTCAGAATCTGAACTGATTCCCCAAAGGTGTGTATTAGGTGCCTAGTGAGAGGGATGCTCCGTGGCTCCACGAGGACCCCTAGGAAGCACCATGGGAGGGGCATTCTGCCTGTCAGGAGATCCTTGTACAAGAGTACAAAGGGAGTCCAAACATGGGTATTTGACATGGCATCTTCATGGTGATCACTTCGTTCTGTTGATACCAAATCCTTCACTCAATCCTCTCCTTCCTGCAATGGGACATTAGGGCCAAGGTGCACTCCTCCCAGCCACAATTCCTTCCCGGCAGACTGTGCTTCCCCTGCTGCTGGGATGGTCTTGGATGGGGAAGCAGTCTCCTACAGCTCTACTTTCCTTAGACAGGCGGTTGTTGCCTTCTCTCCCTTCCACAGGAGTAGACAATGAAGATGACCATGGCCGTGGAGACCTGGGACGCCTTAAGAAGCAGAAGGATCACCACAACCCTCACCTAATTCTAATGATGATTCCCCCACACCGGCTTGACAACCCTGGCCAAGGGGGTCAGAGGAAGAAGCGGGCCCTGGACACCAACTACTGCTTCCGGTAAGCGGGCCCCCAGAGACCAAGATCTACCATGAGCCTCCTGGGCACAGACCCACACTCACACCTCATTCGGGGTCCTTGAGACTGCTCAGAAACTTCTCCAGGAAAGAAGATTGGAAATCCGCCACAAACTTCTTCCTGTTTTGCCGCAGCCCACCTCTGTAAGGGCCTGGATGAAGCAGATGAGGGAAAGTATGAGCAGGAGGATGTCGTTGTAGTTTAGACTAGGGATACTTGGCTGAAACTTCGGCATGGTGTCCATATTTTAAACGCTTGTAGGGTGCATCCTTGCCTGCAAGGGAGACCAGAAAGATGAATATCTGGTGTTTGGACTCTCATGAGAGGTTGGTGGCAAGAGAAAAGGGAATTAGCAATGGTTACTCAATAGAGAATCTGCAGATGGCATGCCATGCTCCACTCTTAGCACACATGAGAAGCCAGATATGGCCATGTGGCAGCGGCCTTTGGAAGCAGCAACCTCTAGGTCTCAGCAGAGACCCACTAAAGCAGAGGCTAAAATGCCCACTGGGAAAGGGACATTGTCAGAGGGGTTCTGCAGGCAGCACTGAGACCTGAGAGCCAAATCTGGGTGAGCAGGGATCATGACTGTAATAGAAGGCTGTGTCTTGTTCTGGACAAATGGCCTCAGGATTTAGTCTGAGGGTCACCTGTGTGCAAGAGAAGATTGTAAGTTTAGATCTTCTCTTCTGGGTTGGGTATGTGGAGTGCTTTGTCTCTCTGTTTTGGTTTTTGATGTAAAAAGACAGAGTGCCTTCATTTCTTCACTCCCTCTCGCGCGGCATTCATGTCTACCCTATCCTCAGGATGCTAGCGTTTAAACATGGGAAACTGCTTTCCAGGCCCTTCAGCTCCTGCTCCTGAATCCCAGCTTCCACTGATGAGGGCCACTTTCTGCAGGGCACGGAAAGCTGCAGGGGAAGTCGGAAGCCTTGCGATGTCTCACTTGTTGGCAGTTTCTTCTTAGGCTGATTTCCTATAAATGCTTTTTGTCGTAGCAACCTGGAGGAGAACTGCTGTGTGCGTCCTCTCTACATTGACTTCCGACAGGATCTGGGCTGGAAATGGGTCCACGAACCTAAGGGCTACTATGCTAACTTCTGCTCAGGTCCTTGCCCATATCTCCGAAGCGGAGACACGACTCACAGCACGGTATGGAGCGGGGCACATGGCATCTGGGCACCCCAGCGGAGCTGACCAGGCCACTTGTTAAACAGAATGAAGGATTGAATGTTGAATGAGTCTTGGAAAATTAGGCTAAATAAAAATCCCTCTAACAATAAGGTGCTGACTTTGGCACCTTGGTTAGAACCAGGTCACATCCCACCTTTAAAGTTCCTACCACATGTGGTGGGGTAGAGTGCATGCTCAGCATGTGCAAGGTCCTGGGTAGGATCCTCGTCACTGAGAAAAAAATTCCTGTCGTGGTTCCAAGTAGACATTTTAATTGCTTTGTTTAAAGCAAATGGAAGTTCATTATCTGTTGCCTGGCACCCTGTGTCAGAGATGTATGTACCTAGTTGGCAAGGCCGGCTGGGGATAGGATTTCCACCACTTGTTAAGAAAGTCGGAGAACCATAGCCTCTTGAATGTACAAAGTTGCCTGAGAGACCATGGATAGCACATTGGGAAATATGCAATGCTGGGAATAGAGTTTTGCATTTTCCTAAAGGATTGGGAAGCAGGGCAGTGGAGTGCAGAGCAATTTCCTCACGCTCTTTATTGCTGCCTCCGATCTGGAGCCCTACCCTTTCTAAATGATCCATGGCCATGAGTGGAGAGCACTTTTTTGCACTGACAGGGTGAGTTATCTTGAGGAAGCCCAATACAAGTGTTTTCCTAGTAGCCAGGGCTTTTCTTCATCAACTGAAAACTCCACCAGACCATTTAGATACCTAATCCAGCAGCCCTCAGAGAAGCGCACAGGCACCTCCTGCCACAGAGCGCGAGTACAGCTGGCTTCCCTTCTTCTGCCTACTCTGTCTCTGAACAGCCTGTAGACCCGCATTTCTCTTTAGCTGCCGACCTGACTTTGGCCTTTCCCCCTCTAATTCTGTGTAATCCCCTGCCCCAGGTGCTGGGACTGTATAATACCCTGAACCCAGAAGCCTCTGCCTCACCTTGCTGTGTGCCCCAGGACTTAGAGCCCCTGACCATTCTGTACTATGTCGGGAGGACCCCGAAGGTGGAGCAGCTCTCCAACATGGTGGTGAAGTCATGTAAGTGTAGCTGAGGCTGCGTGCTTGCGTGCAACGGAGGAGGGCGAATCGCCACCACTTGACCGACGGCTCTTCAGGAAGCCAATGGGACAGACCTAATTTAAAGACCTGGGGCCCTCAGCCCTTGGCTCCAGGCATAGCTGAGATGGAGGCTTCCTTCCGGAACATTTTCCTTTTTGCTGGCTCTGAGAATCACTGTGGTAAAGAAAGTGTGGGTTGGTAGGGGAAGGTGAACTTTTAAGAACAGAGTTTTCTGTGGTGCAGACAGAGGTGGTGGGGATCAAGGAAGAGGGATGGCTAGTTGGCATGTCATGTGGCAGTGGGATTTAGGCTACCCTGGGGAGGAGCAAGAGCAGAGGATGACTGGATCAGAGCCAGGCTGGAAGATACTTTGGATCTGAGGTCAGCTTTGCAAATTGCTCTGCCACATCTGCCCTAGGGAAACAGAATGATATCCTATGAGGGAATCATTTTTCTTCAGATAGGTTACCAAGACAAAGTCCCAGAATTGTATTTTGCACTACCTGGGATAAGGACAAATCTGTTTTTGTTTTTGTTTTGTTTTGTTTTTTGCAATCTGTCCCCTCTCCATCAATGTAATGGAGGAAATGTAATGTAGCTCTTGGGCTCACAACTATAGTGGGCCTCATGGAGAACAGAAATCAGAAGCCAGGGGTGGGAATTAGCCCTCTTCTGTTTGCCCTCTGGGTTCGTGCCTTCTTCCCTGGTCACGTTTTGTCTTGGACATCTGGCTAGACACCATCCAGGTCAGCGTGTGCACACCTGGATTTTGGTCCATGCAGTCTCAGGGCACCAGGGGCTCCTTCTCGCCTACTCCCTAAGACCCTGTGTTCATCTGGTATTCCTGGAAGCAGGTGCCACACGTGAGTTACTGGGTGGGGGGACTGCACGTGTGCCCCACGATGACTTGGCCCCAGGCCTGGAGACTGAGGTATAAGACAAGTACAAATATTACTCTCAAAATCTTTGTATAAATAAATATTTTTGGGGAATCATGGATGACTTCATCTTCTGGAAGACTGTTTCTAGAACAGTAAAAGCCTTACTCTGTGTGTGTGTGTGTGTGTCTGACTTTGTACACATCTTTAATTACTCTTTTCTTAATTTTACATCAGCACCCACTAATGAGGGGAAATTGGAATCTGAGAGAGAACCCCCCCGAACATCAAACAGGTGCTCAGTGGGAATGCACAGGTTGGTGGGCTCTGTGTAGCCCCCCGGCCCGAGGAGCCTGCTCTGGTGTGTGTGTGCCTTTCCTTCCCACAGTGTATGCCTTTCAGACACAGAAGCAACAGCAGCCGATCTGCAGAGCATATGGGAATTTGACCCCCAGGAACATGGTGTCATGTGGTTTGTACAACGAATCTTAAATGACCATAATCAGTTTTGGAAATCTCATCTCAGCCCTAGAGATGCAATGGCAGAGAATGCGGCTAATTCTGTTAGCAGGTTAACCTAAACGTGCCTACCAGGAGCCCTTTTCAGACCCTAGGCCTGATCATCAGCTGTGCACCAGGGAAAAAGCACAACCTCATATGTGCTACTGAGGTCCCAGATCCCAGAATGATGCAGAATTCCGCAGTGGCATTCATGTCCACCAGAAGCAGCCATTCGCAGAGAGGGAGCAGTGTGTGAGGAACCATCTAGCAGCTTGTGGAAGCCACCTGCCTCAGTGACTCACGTTAGCGCTGCTGAGGCCTCAAGCTGAGGGTGTCGGGAGCTGTGCGTGCCTGTGTGTCAAGTACGTGAGCACCTGCTCCTTCTGGAGTTCTCAACATTGAACTCCTGAGTTGGCTCACCAATACACAATTTTCTGTGCTCTGTCCATGTCTCAGCCAATTCTAAATGCTTCTCTTTGTTTTCATCCTGTGCGTACCCATTTATTTCCACTGTCCTTCCAGGGACCTTGTTCCTGCCCTAAAATCCTAACTGTGGGGTGCACTTTGTCTTACCCCAGGAATCCCTCGGAGGTCAGTCAGCCATGGCTGTTGCTATCCTGTGTCCCATTCCGTTCCCCTCTGCTCTAGAGCTGTCTTTTGGAATGGGGCACTGCTGGTGGCCCAGCTTGATCCCGGCTGCCTAAGAACTGCATTTTGAGAAGCAGCATAATACATCTGAAATTAGTAGTTCTTTCTCGAGGCTTCAGTAAGGAAGAAGAAAATAATCGTCCTTGCTCTAGACTAAATCTTCCTTTTTATCCAACCTCACCAGACATCACTAAAACAATACACATATCTTTGCTGAACTAACTGAAAATGCTCACTCCACACATTTTTAAGTGAACATGGTACTCCTGTATTAAAAGCAGTGGAGAGCTGGCAAGAGAGCTCAGCAGACTAAGCACCTGCTTAGGGCAGCACAGGGACTAGGGTTTGATCCCCAGCACCACATGCCATGCCGTGTCTGTCTTCAGTGGGTTTGAGGGAAGGAGGAGGGATGTCAGAGAGAGAGAGAGATCTGGTTGGCACATAGTGAATGAAGTGAGGAATCAGCCTGAGGATTTAATTCTGGTTGTTTACCCTGGACAATTCCAAGTACTGCCGTTGCTCTCTGAGTTCTGTTACTGGTTCATCTCTTCCCCCTTTTCACAAGAGTCAAATGTTGAGTTCCTCCAACATCCAGGTACCGCATGTCCTTAGGGGACTTGGAGGACTAATTTGTCTGCTAAATGACCCACAACAAGGTGGGCGAATGGTTCAGATGGTCCTCAGGCATCTTCCTAGAAGTCCCAGGAACACAGAATCTATTCTGCCTTCTCTCCTATGACCTAGATGAGCACACAGTGCTCTGACATTCATTTTGTTTTCTTTTGCTAAGAAGGCAATAAAGCTCCTTTCTCTGTGTTGGTGTCAGGTTTCTCTTTGGGTTTCAACCTGGTATCTAGGACCCTGCAGTAGCAGCCACAGATTCTGGATTCTGCCTCACTTTCCCCAGGAGCTTAGGCAACCCTTTGGTGGGCTCTGGACCCAGCTTGCAAGCTTTCCTCCCGCAGAAGCCAGAGTGCTGAGCTGGGAGAGGCAAGGCAGAGGGGTGCAGTTGGGTGGGGACAGTCAGGGCTGGAAGAAAGGCAAGTGTGCCTGGACAGACAGACCCCAGGGAGCACTTGAAGACCCTCTGCCTGCCAGGATGCCCCTGCCATGAATGAGGGGGGACTTCCCAGGTACAGAGCTGCTGCACCATCTGCTAAGCTGCTACTTTTTGGTAACTCACATTTCAAAAATGAAGTTTAATTGCTTTTTGGTCTTTTGGCCAAAGTGTAACATGAAGTTTTAAAAGTTGTTTAAAATCAGATGAAAAGTTGGTTCCCTCTCAGCCTTGCTTATGAATTCTGATTGTTGGGAAATAAGTAAACATGGGGGGAAAATAGAATGACTATTCATCTTAGAAATCAGTAATTACCCTGACTTATGTCAGCAGGCCTGGCCATGGCTCCTTCTCTGGAGACCTGTGACCCTGCCCCTCCCCCAGGTCCTTCAGAGGGGAAGAACAGCTAGGATGGGTGCTTCAGTGGGGATTTAAAGCAGTACAAAGAAAACTTAATACAGTCTGGAAGACAAGAGGAAGCACAATGTAAATAGTCAAAGAGCCCCTTTTTATATCATCTTTGTGCAGCAGAAGGAGAGGGGCATGAAGGAGAGACCCATGAAGACTGGGGCGGGGAGGGAAAGCCAAGACAGGCGAACTCGCAGGAGAAGAAATGCACCAGTGGAACGCCCTGCTGGCAAGTCTCTTCCAGCGCCAGAGGACCTGCTTTCTTGTTGTCTGAGCACATGTTAGGCTTGGCTGATGGCAACTGTCCACTGTCCCTCTGATTGAAGGCTTTGGGGACCCTGAGGCAGAAAAAACACTGCGGCCCAGGGCTGGCAAGCACTTCCTCAGTCGCGTGCATGGGCAGCTTTGAGTGGCTCATCTGTCAGTGTAGTGGGATCTGGAAAAGAGAAAGGGACCAGTAAATGATGGGGGAGGAGAGCGCAGGCTTCTGCAGCTTCACAGCAGAGCTGCTTTACTTATGACCCCTGGGGAATGAACAAGTGGTGGTCCCAATAAGTGAGCTTCATCGCAGAGTACCCAAAACTTTTCATTCTAACTACTTTTGCTGAAAATCTTAAGGCATTTATGTTCTGAGATTCTGGTTTTGGGCAAGGTAGTTTTCTTTTTTGTGGTTAAAAACAATTCTTTTTAATTTCTTTATTTAGAAATAGGGTTCCCACCGTGTTGTCCAAGCTGGTCTTGGACTCGTGGGCTAAGGGGATCCTCCAGCCTCAGCCTCCCAAGGAGCTGGGACCATAGGAATATATCACTACTATGCTTGGCAGAATAAAAGTATTTCGCTCCTTTTTGTGGGGCCTGGTGGTACAGACACACAATCCCAGCTATTGGATGGATTGAGGATGATGTAGAAGAAACTCTGAGTCCATAAGACCCTGTTAGACATTGTAAGATCCTATTTTAAAAACTGTAGATGATGGTAAATATGTCCACCTTTTCTAGAAGCTCACATCAGATTAGCATATTTTAACATTAGTACTTTTAAACTGCATGGAAAAATAGTCCCATGCTTGAGATTTTACAAATCTTTCCCCAGTGTGGGGTTGTATAATGGTAATTGTGCCTTTGACATCACCCCGTCGCCATGTACCCCCATACACCTGGACACCCAGCACCCAGGTTAAGGAAAGAATCACCCCCCTCCCCTCCAGATCGGACTCATAGTGATCCCCTCCTATTTTCAGCCTCCCAAGCACTGGGATTACAGGCCACCACACCCAGTCTCAATCACAGTCCTAGAGGGCCCCTGGAGCAGGGCTGACACAGCACACGGGGGATCAAGCCCCCAACAGCCTAAGCAGGCACCTGAATCCTCTAAATATCTGGATGGCCCTTACTGGTACATTTTGGATAAACATAAATTACCACATGTATCTACCTACCTAAATAATATAGGATTTAGTTTTAGGGCTTTGAGTTTTACACAGCTGGAAGGAGTCCAGTCGCACACTGGGCAGGGGCCTGCTGGATCACAAATGCTACTGTCCCCACTTCTCTAAATGATGCCACCATTCCCCCAAGCCCTGAGGGGAGAATTTTGACTAGCATTTTTCTGACTTGGCCAAGGTTGAGCATCTTTTTGTTTGTTTTGAACATACTCATTACACATATGCGTCACCAACAGGTCACAAAGAGGTCATAAGAAAGTTGGCTTACTCTAGTTTACAACATAGGACCTGTGGAAACACATTCCCTTTTCTCTGTAGTTTGCAATACTCATAAATTTAAGGCAATTAAACAATATTTGAAACTAAATTGGTAAAAAATGTAATTTAATAATGTAGACATCAGAATCTTGTGAAGGATCATGACAGAGAAATATTACATGTGTACAATTATCAAACCATAAGAGCATTTTCTTTTACAAAAGCATCCTAATAAAACAAAATAAAAACTGAGAACATACAATTCAAGTCAGATGTTTTAGTTCAGTACTTTCTCTGAGTCTCTTTTTTTTAAAAAAATCCAATGTAAAAAGGCCAATCAAATAGACCCACAGGTCTTACCTCCTCCATGCTGCCATGTGGATATATTTAAGATGAGGCCACGTGCACAGGCACATACATGCACACACACGTGTGCACACACATGTACATGTGCACACTGAAATGGTCCCGGGCTTTGAACTGCCACTGTGCTTGAGCATCTTTTCAAGCCCCCATACACAGACATGTTTCTTCTGTGAAACCTGTGGATGTGGCTTTTGTTTGGTTTTGTTTTTTGATACCGGGTATCAAACTCAGGACCTTTTTCTTGCCAGACGGGTACTTATGCCACTGAGCTATCTCCCCCTCCCTGGATGTGGCTTTTGTTTGCCTGTGCAGTTGTTATTTATCTTTAAAATAGCTTTATTGAGACAGAATTCACATGTGCAATGAACTTGCTTACTGAAGAAAATTCAACAATTTTTACTATACTCAAAGTTGTTGGGGCTGGGGAGGTAGCTCAGTAGAATAAGTGCTTGCCAGGCAAGTGCAAGATCCTGAGTTCAATCCCCAGTCCCACCAAAAAAAAAAAAAAAAAGTTGTTGATCCGGTGCCACAATCAATTTTAAAACTTCATTACCCTCCAAAGAAACCCCTTATCTCCCAGCAATCACCCCCATACTTCATGCTTCAGCCCCAAGCAACCACTAATCTACTTTGTTTCTATAGCATCTGCTTACACCAAACAGTTCATAGAAGTCGAATCATACAGCATGCGTGTCTCTGTGACCAGCATCTTTCACGTAGCATATTTTAAGGGTTGTCCACATTGTAGCATGTAGTTCTTTATTTCCTTTTGTGGCTGAGTAATATTCCATTGTATGTAGGTATATGCTACATTTTATCTATCTAGTCATCAGTTAATGGACCTGGGGGCTTTGTCTGCCTCTTGGCTATTATTAGTAATTCTGCTATAAATATTCATGCCTAGTTTCTGTTCAAACACATCCTTTCCCTTCTCCTCTGTGTGGATTTGGGAGTGAAGTTAATTGCTGGTAACTATGTATGTAAGCCTTTGAGGAACCCAGACCCACGCCACTGCACACCTCCTCAGCAGCGTGCAAGAGTCTCGCATTTCTCCCCACCTTTGCCAACACCTGCTGTGGTCCCTTTCTGGTTGTGGCCCTCCTGGTGGGTGTGGAATGCTGTCCTGCTGGAGTTTTCATTTGCATTTCCCCACTGGCTAATGACGCTGAGGATCTTTTCTTATTTATTGGCAATGACTTTCTTCTTTTGTTAAATATCTGTTTAGATGGCCCTTAGTTCAGCTGAAAGGCAGTCCTTCCTTACTGCACTGTGTGGGTCCTCTGTATCAGGCCCATGTCCCTTATCACCTATGCAGTTTGTAAATACGTTTTTTCCATTCTGTGGGTAGTTGTTTTACTTTGTTGTCCTTCTGTGAAGGACAGACTGAAAATTTTGATGATACCCAGTTTACATTTCTTCCCATTTGTTGCTGTGCTTTTGATCTCTAAAATGGTGATTATTAAATGTTAGAAGTGTTTTGGTTAATCTCTAGAAACAATATTTTAGTGGTTAATATCTAGGAACATATTTTAATTCTATGTCCTGCAAATATTTTCACTTAGGGTGTTACTTGCCTTTTTATGGTTTTAAAAAACTAGTTTTATAACTTACTAACTTGTAACTACTACTCAGATCACAGGTACTTAACAGGTAACTTTTTAAAAAAAATATTTTTAGGACATCAAGCTTTCTAGAAAATTCAAGATATTACAATAAAAATGGATGGTTTCTTCCTTTCTTTTCCTTTTTTTAAAAAAAAAGAACAAAAACTTCTAAATATAAAATTTCAAATACAGACCCACACAGTAGTGTGATACATATCCATACTCCCACTGTCTAGCTTTGATAACTGACAACATTCTCGGGCTCATTCTAATCCCAACAGTTAGGCTTGCTGTGCTCTCCAGCGTGGGCTACACCTACAGTCCTCCAGTCCTAACCTCTGAGGTCCTAGTGTGAGACATCACACCTGGCTGACATCTTATCATTGCTGTTTTGTTTTTCTCATATTTTTCCCCCTGGAGCACTTTGAAAGTAGACTCAAGGTACTACATTGTTTCCCCCATAAATATTTCAGGATGTGTCTTTAATGGATAAGGACTTGGGGAGTTATAATATCTTGCTGGTATCTGAGAATCTCATAATTTTGACAGTCAGATTTATGAATTTTCACCCATATATGCTGTACTTTTTGGGTCCAATTGAAAAAATATCCTCATTGTATGGTCATAATGATCTTGCACTCTAATGCCTTCTACACATACTTTTGCTTTCTCATAGTTACGTCTTTAGTCCATATGTATAGTGCAAAGCACATATCTAATTTCATTTCTTCTTATGCAGTATCTCCTTGTCCTAATGTTAACCAATGAGTAATCTATCTTTTACTTCTTTAACTGGGGACTATATCCCCAGTCCTTCTACTTATTTTTGAAAAGGAGCCTTTCAGTTATAAAGCATTTCTACTCAGTGCCAGTTTCAGATCCTCTCTTTCCTGCCAACATCACATTCTCTTAAATACATTTTAACTTGACAGTAATTCTTGTTATATGATTAAAACAAATCATGGCCAGCCCCCTGTTCTTATTTCCATTCCTTAGCAGTACAGAGATATTCTTTCCTTTCAAATAATTTTTTAAAAATTTATTTTTATTAGTACATGTTGGCAGTACATAATGACCATGTGTACATGGCACATAACACATTTTTATAACAAAACATATTTTACTCTTTGTCTCTTCTTCCCCTTCTTCTAAACTTTCCTCTCCCTATTTATAAAAGCTCTATCTCGAGGTTTTCCTTCAGTTCTTTTTCTCTGAATCCTATCTCCACCTTGTTCCTGACTTATACTTTGGGTTATACATTTTAGAACCACTGTACCAAACCTCAAAAAGATAAATAACAGATCAAAGTCACAGATCAGTTTTGGGGAGAAGTGGAACCTTTACGAAACTGTGACTTCTACTATGTGTATGAGGACACCTTGCCATTCACTTGAGTGAATCTTTTTTTTTTTTTTTGTGGAACCGGGGATTGAACTCAGGACCTGGAAATTGCCAGGCAGGCACTTGTGCCCCTGAACTATCTCCCTGGCTCCACTTGAGTGAATCTTGATAGGGCTTTTTATATTTTGATGAACAAATCTTGCATAACTTTTGTTAAGATTCATTCCTACACACAATATATAGTTTAATGACTTGTGAAGGGCAACTCTTTAGTAGTCACATGCTTTGTTTCATGCCAATATACAGAAATATAACTGGTTTTAGAAAATCCTCTTATAAAGCTGTTTTCTGAACATTGTTTTGGGTTCCAAGTAAATACATTATACCATATCTGACAATAATGAAAACTTACTTCTTCTTTTCCGACCCTGTCACTTTCTTCCTTGTTTTACCTTACCAACTAAGGTTTCCCACCACGACACATAAGCAGTTTATTTTGTTTTCTGTGGTACTAGGGATTGAGCCCAGGGTCTTCATGCCAAGTTACATCCCCAGTCCTTCTACCCATTTTTGAGATGGAGTCTGATTCATTCACTAAGTTGTCTAAGCTGGGCTCCAACTTGGGGCTCCTCCTGCCTCAGCCTCTCAGAGTGCTGGGGTTACAGACATATGCCAGCGGGCCCCCTCATCTTGCTTCTCACCATCAAAGGAACACACACTTTTAAGTTTCTCAGCTAAAATATGACATCTACTTTTGGCATTTTAGAGATATCTTGATGAAAGTGATGAAACTTCCCTACTAGCTAGGCTGTTTAAAGTAATGTGGATACTGAATTCTATCAAATGTGCATCTGTTTCTAATGAGAAGACAGTTTTGTTCCTCTTTAATATGTTCACTTTGACAAATTACATTAATCTATTATTATTATTTTGGTTTTTTGAGACAGTCTTGCTGTGTAGCTTTAGGCTCACCTTGAACTCATTATGTAGCCTATGCTGGCCTCAAACCTGAGGTAATCCTCTTGCCTCAGCCTCCCTACTACTGGGACAATTTTTAAATATTAAATAATTGATAGGCCTCTAGGGTAAACCAGATTTGATCTAAATATTATCTTTTAAAACACTGCTGGATTCAATTTGCTAATGTTTTATTTGAAAGTTTTGCACTTATATCCATGATTAAGAATGTTTTACAGTTCTAGAATTTTTTTGAGTTGCCCTTGTCCGGTTTTGATATTAAGATAATCCTAGAGATGCAAAGTTTTCTCTATTTTCCTATTCTCTTAAAATATTTTGTAGGTTGAAATATTTGCCCCTTACATACTTTTTAAGACTTACCAATAATACCATCAAAGCCTGATCTTTTATTTGTGGCAGAATTTTAGTTCTTCATTTAATTTCCTTAATTATAGAATTATCTGGATTTTGTATTTCTTCTTGCATGATTTTTTAAAGTTACATTCTAAAACTAAATACATCTTACTGAAGCTTTTAAAATGTATCAGCATGAAACTATTTGTAACATTTTCCTACCATCTGTTTAATTTCTGTGGTATATGTCTCTGTTCTTCAACTGTTTATTTTTCTATTTCATGAATTTCCTCTATCATTGTCCATTTTTCTTTACTTTTTACTTTCTTTGGATTTATTGGGTTCTTTTTTAAACTTCTTAAGTCAGGCACTTAGCACATGAACTCTGGGCCTCCTCTTTCCCCTCACTGTACGCATACATTTTTCCCCTGAAGGATTCTTTTAGCCACTTCCTCAGGTTTCTGGTGTAAGACCACATTTTCTAATCATGTTTTGGTACCTTAGTGAGTTAAGTCTTCCTTATTGTCCCTACTTCTGAGAACTTCCCAGTGATCCTGTTGTTACTACAGTGGCCAGGTAACATGGCCTTTGAAGTACACGGTGTACCCCATCTGCAGCCCTCGCTGCACAAATGCTTGCCAAGAGGCACATGTCTCGTTCTTCAGTGATGCCCTGCTGTGATCCAGCGGGTCAGGGCTCTCAACTGTATGGTTCACAGCTTCTACAATTCTGATTTTCAGACCACTTGGTTTATCAACTATTGAGTTACATGAAAACATTTCAGTATAAAAGTAGATTTATTCTTGTTTTTCTTTGTAAATCTGTCAAATCTTTAACAAATCACTATATATATACTATCTAAACAACAGATTGAGTACTTTTCTGGTGAACATTTAGCTAAAATGTGGTAACATTTATTCCTTAATAAGGTTTTTAAACTTTTAACCTGATGCTGGCCCTGCCCCTGGGGCATGCTAAGACATGATGGAGACTGGGCATGGTGGCGCAGGCTGGTAATCCTAACACTTGGGAGGCTAAAAAACAGGAAGGATTACTACTAGTCCAATTTGTGTAGTGAGAACCTGTAGATCCTGTACTAATACATTAAAAAAAAAACCCTCAAAATCATTATTTTGTAGGATTTTCTTTCTTTTGGATGGTATTTCCCTGGTACAGCTTTTCTTAACCTTTTCTTTCATGTATCTATATTTTATGTTCTAGATCCACCTATTTTTTTTCTTTTTTTTTTTGAGACAGGTTCTCATTATGCAATTTGGCCTGGCCTTGTGCTCACTTTTGTAGCACCCAGGCTGGTCTTGAACTTGCAGAGATCTTCCTGGATCAACCTCCCAGCGTTGGGATTATAGGCATATGCCAGCTTGCCCAATTTAGATCCACCTCTCTACATAGCTTAAAATGTAGACTTAAAAAAAATCCCGGCGGACAGCATGTCTGTGTCTAGCTGGTCATCGCAGTACCCTACCCCATTGCTGCTCCCGGGCCCCACCCCACATAGCAGCAGTTGTGCTGCCATGAGTTCCTCTCCCTGGTACCCACACAGGTCCTTTTGGTGGTCCTTTGGTGGGCCACACTTCACCTGGCATGCTCCATCTCAACAGTAGCCTCCTGGAGGGGCTTTGCTACCTGCCTGCCTTTCCAAATTCAGAATCCTTCAAGGTATGAGCTCACACTGTTTCTTCTACCTATTGTCCCCCCAGTGCACACCCAAAGGCACATTTCTGGTCCTTTAGGAGGGTTTTTTTTTTTTTTTTTTTTTGACAAAGTCTTATAATGTAGTTTAGGCTGGCCTTGAACTCAAGGTACCTCTCAGTCTCCCAAGTGTTGCGATTACAGATATGCACCACCATACCCAGCTCTTCAGGACTTAAAGGCTACTTTCCCAAAGACTCTAGTTAGAGCAGTGTATCCCCAACCCCAGCTGTCTGAAAGTAGAGGGTGCAAGTTTTCAGTGTGTTCACCTAACCATCAGCTTTCCCTGATCAAAAAAGATGGAGAATTGACCATGGCTTCTGTGCCAGTACCAAGCCCTAAACCTCAAACCATATGAACATATAACTGCAGATGTTTTTATTTCCCCATGGTCTGAAGTGAAAAAAAAGACATAAAATTTTAAAACTGTAATTTAAAAAATTGCTAAATGCAAAGACTTTTGTCTCTCAGATTTGTTGTAAGGCCTTTCCAGTGGGTCAGGGGGCCCTGGTGTTCTCTTACAGCGATGTTCTGGTTTCAGAAGGGAAATGGATGAGTCCATTTATTTATATCCTGAGTGACAGCTGTAGAGAGGGACAGCTGGGGCATGTGGGCCAACCTGCTGCCCCCACCTCCCTGGCACAGCTCCAGCACGTAGGAAGGAACAGTATTGGCATAAGAGTGTCAGATCTATTTCATGCAACCCTGCCTGGGTGTCACAAAGGCGCCGGGCACAGCTGCGAGGGGTTTGTTCAGTGCAAGGGCAGCCCCTGAGTCCCTCTGAAATGCAGCCGGTGGTGACCATGCCCTGTTGGCCACAGCAGCCCTGTGACTGCACTCCCTCCCAGAAACCCTTGTTCATGCGGGGAATGAACAGTGGCAGCTCCCAGTTCGAACAAGGTCAATGGCAACATAAGCCCACAGGTCTGCAATCAAGGGAGGAGTGACCTTCTATTTGTAAGAGTGTTTAGTAACTTTATTAGTGCTGGAGTTCTGGTATTTTTATACAATAAGCATAATCTTAAAAAATACATATAACACTTCTGAAAAAAGATTTAACTCTTAGAAACCTGTTAAAACACTATGCAGCCTCTTATTCTGGTTCATTTTTTAATTTCAACAAACTAAAAAATGAGCATGGTAAAATTATGTCATGCATACAGTTACATCATACAGCAAGCACACACAGAGATATCTTTGGATGATTTAAATGTTACTCAGTGAAAAGTATTTCTTCTTGTAACTACATTTCGATTGTAGATGTTTTAAAAGAAAAGCATTTATTTAACATATCTGGCAGCTCTTATACATGAGGATGCTTAATAACTACCCTTTTATGAAAATTAAAAATGGTAAGGCTGATCTAATTCAAAGTTCATGAGATCCAATTCCATGATTTATCATTCTGGCTTGGAAGCCCAATCCACTCAAGTATATTCAATATATTTCCGTCTATATATAAAATCTAGATTAACAGGCCACTCAAACATTATAAGGAAGGGGACTCACTTCACCGAAAACCTTCTCCCTCCTTTGCTTGGTGCTCATGATACAACTGGGAGTCCTCTCTCGCACTGAGCTATGCACTAGGCTGCCTGCAGCTCTGAAATTTTTTTTAAAAAAATTTATTTTGAGATAAGATCTCATCAAGTTACTAAGTTGGCCAGGTAGGACTGAAGCTGGCTAAGGTACTTTCTTAAAAAGATTTAATTTTTTTTAGTGAGTACCTTGGAAATGAAGAGTGGTACAGCTAAGCAGTGCTGTGTAGTTTAACCTGGTATCTGCTACTCACTAGTCTCTTACCACTGGGCTGTAATTATACTAATGATTATTGTTTTCTGCTCACTGTAGACAATTTTTGGTGGGGTTTAAGAAGATTTTTTTTTTTTTTTTCTTTAACACAGCTTTGAGTCCAAAAGAGCACCTTAATGTAGGTGGGGATCTTATCCATCAGAAAATAACTTACAGCCTAAAAATGTGAAACACTAGTAATTTGGAGGCTGTTGGATACCAGTTTTGCCTAAAGAGCTGAGGAGCAAAAGGCTAGCTATTGGGGAAATTCAGAAGGAAATGAAGGGACTCAGACTAGGGACTTCCATACTTTTTTTGAAGAATAACGTATCATAAAAAATACATTTTATGTGGCTACAGAACACATACAAATATCTTTATGACTTAAAGAGAAGCCTCACATTGGATTTACTGTGTGTGGATCCTGGTGTTTTTCCTTCTATTCCATTCTATTTCCCTGGGGTGGGGGTGGCTGATGCCGTGACCTGTGGTATGCTCATCGCTGTTTAATCAGCTCTCCGCACTGTAACACAGGCACGTTCCACCTCTGGGTTATGGCTGATTTCTACTGCAGCTGGGTTCTAATAACCAATGAGAAGTTACTGAAGGCACAGCTGTGAAGCGACATGAGCTGCTAGCTGCAGGGAGCCAGCATGCAACCTCCTAAACTGATTCAGTAACTCACAATTAAGTCATGACCCATGGTTTAAAATCCACTGAGAGGAGGCAGACTGTCAAATTCCTTACTAATTCAGAGGAAGGTGAGAGGAGTCACATCTCCTATTTCCAGGAGTCCTGAGCAGGCAGGGATGTCCCTGTCCTAGCTGTCAGAGGGGAGAAATACACTGTGGGAAGCTCCCAAGCAGACTGTCCCAAGAAGCCAAGGGTCAGCAATGACTGCAGGGGACCTGCAGTCTCTGAGCTTCAGGTTCTTTATCTGTGATACAGAAAGAGGCGTCTGTACCTCAAGTGTTTCATGGGTTGATGTGAGAGCCACATTAAAGCGTTGCCTTCTAAAGGATACTACAGGGTACTGGTCAGGTGAAACTGGCTTAACAAAATTTTATTCTCAGGCCATTAAAAAACCATCATTGTCAGCCTCAGAACTCAGCAGTTGTTTCCACATGTGGTCACTGTAAAGCCACCTCCTGGGGTCCCCTGTGTCTCTTCTTGCTCTTCAGTCTCTTGAGTGGTGCTGTTCTTTCTTATTCTTTTTCCTGGGAGAATTTACCCACTCACAGTTGCACAGCTATCTTTCTCAGGATATGGTGAGACTATGTCAAGATCTGAGTTCCCCTGCAATTGGGAACACTCCTGAGTTACCACTCAACTATCAATCAAACTTAACTTTGAAAACACTGACAGGATTCTCCGTCCCATTCATTCCCAAAGCTAATGCTATCAGGGGCACTACTGTTATCTGAGTTACCAGGTGTAGTTTAAAAACTATTGGTGGTACATGCATGACTGTCTCCTGGGGCAGCCAACCTTTTAAAAATTTTATTAGTAAAAAGACTAATAAAAGTGATTGGATCTGTTTGTACCACCAGGGGTGTGATGGGACAGTAATGCATATAGCTCCAGTAGTTTAGACTGGTGGGAATATGTTAAAACTATCTCAAACCCATTAGGACTGCTATCAAAAAACCTTGCCAGTGCAAGGGTGCAGAGAAACAGGACCCATGTGTGTTGAGAGTAGGAGTGTAAAATAGTGTAGTTACTGTGGGCAATAGTGCAACAGACCCTTAAAAATAAAAGCAGAGAATTATCATATGATCCAGCAATTCTACTTCTGGGCAATAACCAAAAGCAATGAAAGTAGAGACCTGAACATCTGTACAACCATGATCATAACAGCAATATTCACGATAGTCAACAAGTACAAGCAACCCACGTGGCACTGAGGCAGCAGACAAGGACCTAGCAGATGGTTAGGCTGTCACTCATAGAGCTCCAGAACACATGCGCCCACTCCTGCACTTACCACCAGTCAGAAAATGCTATCTTTGATTCTTCTTGCACAAGGTCACGCCTCTTTGAGAGGCTGCCCTGGATCTGACATGGGGTGTAAACGGCACTCACCATGCAGCTCTCAGCCATTGTGAGCCCGGTGCAGAGCCTCCTCCTGTCCTTCTTTAGTTGGCCCAAGCTCTCTCTGCAGAGCACCTTTCCCCCCTCCCTTTAACATCTTCAATAAATGTAAATAAAGCCTTGCCACCCTCTGCGCATTTTCTTGCCCAATTCTTTATTTATGACAAGAACCTGGAGAGGCCTAGAACCTGCTGACAGCATACATATACAACAGAATATTGTTCAGCCTTAAAAAGGAAATTCTGACACAATATAACACAGGACCTTGAGAACATTACACTAAATGAACAAACCAGTCACAAAAGGAAAAATACTGTATAGCTCCACTTACTTGAGGTTCCAGGGCATAGTCAAATTGTAGGGGAAGCTGAATAGTGGACCAGGGACTAAGGGGGATAAGGAGTTACTGTTTAGTGGGTAAGGAGCTGTGGTGCTGTAAGATGTAGAAGTTCTGCAGTGGGTGATGGTGATGGCTGGGTAACAGTATGAGTGTGCTTCATACCGCTGAGCCGCACATGTAAAAATGGTTAAAATCGCCAATGTTGTTATATATATATATATATATATATATATATATATATATATATATATATTACTATAATTAATATATGTTATATTAATATATATTAATACATATAATATATATTAATATGTGTTATATTAATATATATTACTATAATTAAAAGACATTCAGGGGCCCAGCGGGATGGCTCAGTGGTCTAAAGCGCCTGCTTGGAAAAGCTTGGGCGGCTTCAGGGACTGTGGTTCGATCCCCAGCACCAAATGCTGCGCCAGCCCTGCCCTCGGGGTGGGCTGAGCCGGCCATAAAAAATAAAAAAAAAAATAAATAAATAAAAAGACATTCAGCTATAATTTATTTGGCTCTAGGCATTACACAAAATGTTTATTGCAGCCACTGTCGCATTTAACCCTGGATTGGCAGGGGAAATTTATTTTTGTTTTCTCCCCTACCTGCTTATGGTTTCACCCCCTCACTTCCCCTTTTTCTTCCTTTATTCCAACCAGGGAGCAGGGGCCAGACTACAGATGTTAGTGCCACAGGCCCGAGATCAGGAACGTTAGCAGATCACTTAGACATGGCCAAAGTCCAGTGACTTTTTAAGAGGCAGTCTCATCATGCAAGCCAAGCCAGCCACAGTTCTTCTGTGGGGGACCTTTCTATGAAAGCAGGGTAGGAAGGCTCCCTCAGCCTCCTGTTGCTAAGCTGGCTGGGTGGGGCCGGAGCTGCCTGTACCACACACCTCCATCAGATGTTTGCAGTAAAGAAGCCACACAAAGCAAAGAATAGGGAGGCGGTAAGGCTGCGGGAAGGGGTGAAGAAAGATGGGGAGAAGGAGCAGGGGGCAGGGAGAAGAGCTGACTACATTTCTGCAGCCACCTCTGACACCTCAGTTTTGAGCCAGCAGAAGAGGGACGCTCTTTTCCTAAGGGTGGAGTTCAGTTTCTTGCAATCAAACATTTTCTGGACAGCACTGATGGATACCCGAATGTCAGGACCACTAGAGTAAAGATAAAAGGTGAGGTTCTAAAAGTGAACAAAAACATTAAGATGAGCCCAGAGAAAGAAAATGCAAGCAAAACTGGAAGGCAGAACTGGCCCAGGGAGCTCCCCAGCAAGGGGCATCCCAGCCTTTGCTGGCATAAACTGCTGGCTGGCATTTGGTCAGAAACTAATCTTAGAGGGCCAGCAGGATAGCTCAGTAGTCTACAGCGCCTGCTTCAACATAACATAGGGACTCTGGTTTAATTCCTGACACCACATGCTGTGCCAGCCCCACTCCTGGGCAGGCTGAGCTGGCCATAACATAAATAAAGCTAAAAAAGAAAAGAAACTAATCTTAGAACTCTCTGTTTTTAAGGGTTGACTAGATCTCAGTGGAGTAAAGTACCTGTTTAGGCAGAGTGCAGTGGCAAGGGTTCAATTGCAGGCATGCTGTGCCTGCCCTTCCCCTGGGGCACACTGAGATGGTGATTAAAACTGGGCATGGTGGCATGCCTGTAATCCCAGCGCTTGGGAGGCTGAAAACAGGAGGACCACCATGAGTCCGATCTGTGTAGTAAGACCCTGTAGAACCTATAGATCCCATATTAAATCCATTAAAAAGAAACCCTCTCTGTTTTTAAAAGAGTACCTGCTGGGTATGGTAGTTCATGCCTGTAATCGCAGCACTTGAGAGGCTGAGTGTGGGGCCTGGCGGGATGGCTCAGTGGTCTAAAGCGCCTGCTTGGGAAAGCTTGGGTGGTTTCAGGGACCGCGGTTCAATCCCCGGCACCACATGCTGTGCCAGCCCTGCCCTCGGGGCAAGCTGAGCCGGCCATAACAATGAGTGAATAAACTAATAAAGGTTCTCAAATAAGAGGCTGAGTGTTATGGTTTATGTCTAGTTGTCCCCTCAAAGCCTCATGCAGTCGTGGGGGAGTTTGGGACTTGATTCATGATCCACTGGGATTATGTGTTTTAGTACTGATGAGATTATGGTTCTGAGTACTGCTAGGAATTACAGGGGTGGCCTAAGGTGGATAGGCTAAGGCAGAGAGCCTGATGTAATTTAAAGACAGAGACAGACTCACGTTATTGCTCTCTGCTCCCCTGGTTGTTCCGTTGCCTCTGTCACCATTGTTGCTGTTCTGCTGCCATGAACTGCTGGCTTCTGCATTGTGCCTCTCTGTCTTGGATCCAGCCAAGTATGGACTGAAACCTCCAGTAACTGTGAGCTAAATAAACCTTTCCTTCCTTCATTTTGGGTGTCGGGTATTTGTCCCAGAAACAAGAGAAAAGTAAGACACTGAGGCAGGAAGATCATCACAAGTTTAAGGCCAACGTGGGCTATATGGTAAGTTCAAGGTCAGCCTGGAACACAGATCTTGTCTCAAAAAATGAAACTCAAAAATGGAATAAAACAAAACAAAAACAAACTGAAAATGTTAGAGGAAATATATATATATATATATTATATATATATATAATATATATGTAATATATAATATATATATGCTGAAAAATAAAGCAGTAAGAAATATTTTTCTATGATTGCTTTAATTTTTTTTTTTTTTTTTTTGTGGGACCGGGGTTCAAACTCACGACCTTGCACTTGCCCAGCAGGCACTTGTGCCTCGGAGCTATCTCCCCAGCTCCCGTATGATTGCTTTAATTAATGAGTGAAAACTATGCAAAAATTATGGTACCTGGTAAAGAGCAAGTAAGGACTACTACTATCAAGACAGTTGAATTTTTTAAAAAAATTATCATGACTAAAAGGAGAGACAACTGGAAAACAAACTACTATGTTAACAAAACAGAACATGAATATAAGGTTATATATAATAATTTAAATTTCCTTTTTCTTTAAAAAAATTCTCTGCTTGTGTTGTTTAAAAGCAAATCATTCATAAACTTTTGGAGAAATAAACAATACCAAAGGTCTCTAGCTTATGGGGCAGTGGCTCCGTTCCCAATAGCTGCATGTGTGCTTGTTTCTCGGGGCACTCTGTGTGCCCACAAATGTCTCTTCTTCCTCCTCTCCATATATAAATGAGAACAAAACACTGGACTTTGTTTTAGCATCTTTTACTTAACCATTTTATTGCAAAAACTGTTCCTTACCCTCAGAAAGGTATACTTCAAGGAACTGTACAGTTCCTCCACAGAGAGCGCAGGCCTGGATCTGGTAAAACGCTCTCATTCTTTTCCTCTTGCTCTGCAGCTTTTTTTCTAAAGAAAACCAAAACAGAGCCGAGGCTCCCTCTGTCTCTTGTTATCCTGTGACCAGGAGATAACAGGAAACAGCTTCTTCCTCTTCTTCAAAAAAGGCCCACCCAGAAGAGAGGTCTAGTACAGCGGGAGCTGAATTACTGGGCCGGAACCGACTTGGATGAACTACACCTTGCAGAGAATTGAAAGGGAAAGGGAGTTTCCCTCAGAGCAGCCTTACTCGAGAATCTCTAAGGAGGCCTGCTGGTGAAAAGCAATGTGACTGTGCCCAGGAACACTGACAACTCTAACGCGTAGACCCTGATGCTCAGACAAGCGTGAGATAGTCAGTCTGACAGTGCCGCTAAGGTTAAAAGCCACAGCTATTGGGAACAGAGCGTACTTAGGATGGCACCCGGATGTCAGATCGCTATCACCACAAGGCACATGTCCTCTGTGTCCTTTGTCCTAAAGCCTGGGTTGGTTCCACAACCACAGTTTTCTTGTGTAAAGTTCTTCCTATAAGTTCTCTCAGGGATTCCGGATATTATTGCTGTTTTATAGCTATCACCCTAATGAATACATATAGCCCCTTTACCATCTTTATTCCCCTCCCTGGGATTTTCTAAACCCTCTCCTCTCTGGGGACTATGGAGCTCTGCACACCCCTCAGTGGCTTCTCTCATTTTGCCCCTTCTGTGACCATGAATAACATGAGTGTCCGTCAGACCAGTTTCTCGACCTGTCCTCCATCGGACAATATTCTGAAGTCTCTTTTATGAAAGATATAAATTTCTTTTCACTTTCTATGCCTCAAATTCCACCAGGCTGTGCCAAACCAGGATGCTACCCCTCCTCTTTGCTCTTTACTTCCTGCACCAGGCACCGTGCACTCCTGCCTCAGGATCACTGGATTAGACCTGACGTAAGGAGGAACTGTACCTTGTCTTTTCAGTTCTACTCTCCACAACGCTCTTCTTTACTTTTAGAAAGCCTTATCCTAAAATGCCACAATGTTATCTCTCCCAGATTGTCAATAGTCAGTTTCACAGAAAGGTAATATGGCCTACAGATTACATCAGTCAGGGTGACCATATATTTGATGAGCATGAGCTGTTTCTTTTTTTCTCCTCCTTCCTTCCTTCCTTCCTTCCTTCCTTCCTTCCTTCCGCCCTTCCTTCTTTCCTTCCCTCCCTCCCTCCCT
>PVJA010001562.1:0-123905 GCA_004027025.1 Myocastor coypus
AAAAATACTGGTCTAGCTGATGTAAATTTTGGTTTGACTCTGTCACTGAAAATACTACATGGCCTCTGGAAAATTACTTTAAATTATGGAGATAAAGCTATTCACTTCTAAAATCCCTTTCATGCAAGTTTAGGAGAGCACAAGTAAAAAATTAATATACTACCTTTTACTCTTGGGATTCAATCACAATGCACTGAAATTCAAGACCTTTTCTTTTCCCTCATATCATATCCTTCAAAATTGACACCACCAACTGCTATTCATTCTTTCTCAGTGCCGCAGTGGGTGTTGGTATTTTTTATATAGAGATGACACTAACAATCCATAATTAGTGGGTGACTACTGACCCATCAACTCCTTTGCAGCCTCACTTTTCCAGTGAGCGGCTGGCTGATGTATAATCTGGTTATGAAACAGCATTTTTTTCTTCCTGTGTAAACCCAGCTAACTGTGCTAGCTGGACATAAACCAGCAATCAATTTAAATCACTCACCTTCATTAACATCTAGCAAAAATGAGCTTTTTTAAAAAAAACTCTTTATTGTTATACTTGTATTGGATCCTACTGTACACAAAAACCTCAAAGGCAGACACCTGGTCTGCAGTCCTGAAGTATAATCCACAACACATTCAAGACGAGAGGTAAAACATCAGGATAAGGTGATGCGAATACGGAAGCATCCTGTAGTTTAGTAGAAAAACCCTAAGTGCTACATCACATTTGGGTAAGTTTGAGAGGCAGGAAGACTAGGCTGAAAACCACAGGTAGCATCAGGAACCCGTGGGAGAAGTGGGGCAAAAATGGCAAATCGGTGCCTGCATGTTTTCATTGGGCAATGCTATGAAGCAAAACTAGAAACCACCCGGTAAGAAGATTGGAGATGTACGCTAGCATCAATGGCCAAGTTTACCGACTGCTCGGTCAGCGTGGGAGAGCGAGCCCGATTTGGAGTAACGCGACGGTGCAACCGCCGCCAGAGCCCACCAACAGTGCCCAAGGACGTCGGAGGCTGCACCAGAAACGCACGGCAGGACAAAGGGCCAAGGTTTCGCACCGCGCGAGACGCCCGGACGCTGAGCACTGGGAGGAGGGGGGTGCAGGAGTGGCTTCCCAGGATGTGGAAGCATCAGCCAAGGTGAAAGAAAAACCGTGCACGGAGGCCGGGGCTGCAGAGTAGCCCCCATCCCCTCTCCCCGAACCCGCTGCAAAAGGGCGGGATGGCATCAGGCCTCGGGTCTGAGGGGGCTCGGCGGGAGCAGCCCGGGCGGAAGAGCGGGTCCGGAGACGCGGCCCTCTAGGGGCTCGGCGACTGCATCGCTCTGTTCCCCCGCCGAACCCGAGCCCGTCTCACCTGCGCGTCACCGCCCGGCAGCGGCGGGCAGCGGGGAGACGCCGGGGACACGTCCAAGTCACTCTCCTCCTCAGCCTCCCTCTCCACTCGAGGGAGGCCCCACGGTCCCGGCGGCGGCCACGGTTGCTCCATGTCCCGCTGGTCCTAGCCCTACAAACGCCACCGCCAAAAGACTTGCAGTGGACAAAACCTGCTGCAGAGAACCAGCCGCCTTAGCTGGTCGGGTCCGTTACCCAGAATCCCTCTGCTGGCCGCAACGCAGACGTACACCTCGGCGCAGGCCTGGGTCGCACCACCCGCAGACGCCGGAAGAAGACAGAGGCCGTTTGATGCGTCATTTCCGATTAGGGCGTGGTTGTAGGGCGGAGTTCCAGGGGTAGTAGTGAGGGCCTGGATTTGCAACTCCACTGGTTTAAATCTTGACTTTTAATGCTTTGAGCGCCGTAGCTTTTTCTTATTGGGATTATGGGTGATGAGATGTTTGATAGATAGGGCCAGATACTTGTTCGCTCGTTTTCTCTGTTCCCAAAACTGGATCTTGACTGCTTATTTAAAACTGCAATTCATCCTGTACAATGAATGTATAAATAAATACTCTAGGTCTAAGACGAGATTGGAGAGTAAAATTTTAAGAAGCAGACCAGTTTTAAACTCGTCCAATTAAGAACAAGAGCTCTGCAAAACTTGGCTGAAATGAGGACAGCTCAGACAAAGCGACCACAGCTCCAACATAGTAAGATGAGTACCTCCAAAAGAGAGGGGCAAGGGTCCCTGTGGTCCTCCATGGGCTCTTTAATCCTAAATGTTTGCTTTGATTGTTCCTTTTCTGGAAGGAAGGAAGGAAAGGAAAGGAAGGAAGGATGAGGAAACAAGCAAGCCCACTGGCCCTAGGTAACACATTTCAAGAGCCAGGAGCTAGCTCAAGGAGTCTTAACTTGAAAATTTGCACGTGTAACAATCAGGTTCTGATCCCCCTACTCTAATAATTAGAGACCCAGATAAGAACAATGAAATTTCACTTTCTCAGTCAATTAATTTTTGGAGTTGGTAAATAGCAAATATTGACCAAGATGTGAGGAAATGAAGCTGGAGAAAAAGTCACTTGTGTAACCTTTAGGGAAGCAAAAATGCTTCAATTTAGCCTATTCACTAAAAGAAAATTATCCAACAGGTATTTTTGTACTTGTATCCAAAGATTTGTCTACAAAGATGTTTTGCTATGGTAAGAAAAAGTATATATACAATAAAGGAACTTAACTATATTGTGGCATGTTAATCCAATGGTATATGGGGCTTTAAAAAGATCAAAGCATGCATAAATAAAAATAATTCCAAAATTTATTGAATTAAAGTTGCAGAATTGGATATTTGTGTGTGCGGTGGATTGACAACTGGTGATTAGCTTGTTACATGCCACTGAACTGAACTAGCATGGTGCTGGTTGTGGGAAGCCACCTAGGGGTTGTTGCCAAAGAGTTTAGGGGCTGTTGGTTCAGTGGGTCTCTTGGTTCTTTTGGAAGGGCTTGTTGTTCTGGCTTTCATGACATGAACTCTGCTGTTCTCATAATTGCAGGAGCTTAAGGCCTTTTTGCCTCTCAGAATGATTGTAGTTCACCTTGAGGGAGCTCTCATCCTTACTTTGGATATCACGTCCTGGCTCTGGAGGTGCACTGTTAAGTGTCCTGGAGAAGCTTGTTATACTAGCTTACCTAATAGGAACTCACTATTATCATTAGAGGCCTTAGAGGCCTTTGCTGTTACTGAGGATGGCTGTAGTACTTTGGCAGGTAGTTCTGATTCCTACTTGGAGCTTCCTGGTTCCAGGTCAGGTTCCTTATCCTGCTGGATCAGGTCCTTTATCCTGATGTAGATTTTCTAGCTTCCATCAGCAACCTTTGGGCCTTCCTGGGACAGATTCATGAAGGAGGCCTGCATGAGAAATTGTTGTGGGCTCTAGGCCTCTAGATGGACTCATGGGGGTCATTGTGATGGGCTGTAGGTCTTCAGTTGGACTCAGGCAGGACATTGTTGTGGGATCTAGGGCCTCACCTGGATTCTTTGGTCTTTAGCATGTGGACAGATTTTCTCTACTCTCTACATATAACTCCTTGGGTGACTACTGTAAAATAATCCTATGAATTATTTGACCTGGATTGTTACCTTTGAAAACCCTGAATCCATCAGTATGTATATATGGAGAGAGAGAAATCAATCTTGTATAAAAACAAGTCTGTGTATGTATGCCTGAAGACTTACTAGAGGGCATACAAAACACTTAATGATTACTCTGGTGAGTAAGGCTGGGGAGGAAAGTCTCTGACAATCTTTTTTTTTTCCACAATTAGCTTTCCTCTATTGTGCTGACTGAATAGGTTCCAAAAATGTGTAATTTAGTATTAATTATATATGTCGAGAAGTGGTATGCTTAAACTTCTTGAGTTTGGGGGTGAAAACCAAAAGAGAAAAGGGGGGGAAAGAGAAAAGCCTGGAGTGGTGGCACTCACCTGTAACTTTTCAATAAACTAAGATACACTAATAATATAGATAAATCAGCATATATATTAAAATATTTTTGAAACAACAGAATAGGTAATATGGGGACCACCTAGATCTCTCCCCACTTCCTCTTTGTATCTCCCTTTTTGCTCTTCATTTGCATATATATACTTTGAGGGTCTCATATAAGAGAAACCGTGCAATATTTAAGCGTGTCTGATTTATTTTACTTAATATTATGTTCTCAAGTTGCATCTATTTACTTATGAATTGCTCAAGTTTATCTTTATGGTGGAGTGATACTCCATTGTGTATAAATACATTGTCCTTATCTATTCTATTGATGAATATATATACAATAATTCTATCTTTTTTGAGAAAATACCTAGAAGAACACTAGCTGGGTCCAGCAGGATTTCTATTTTTAGTCTTTTAGTTTTTGTTTTATGTATTTGGTACAGGGTCTGACTACATAGCTTGCACTCAGAGTGATCCTCCTGTGTTCAGCCTTCTGAGTGTTGGGATTACAGGTGTGCATCGCCACACCCAGTCTCAGTGGCTGGCTTAGCACACCCAGGAGTGGGGTGGGCAGGGCATGTGGTGCTAGGGATAGACCTCTGGTCCCTGCACTTGCCTAAGCAGGCACTTAGTCTTCTGGGCTATCTTGCTGGCCTATCGAACTACCATATTTTAAAGACAACTTTACTGCCTTCACATTTTACCAGCTGCATCTGGGACTATTTATAAGTAAAGACATCTTGTGATGCTGGAAAGTGATGAGAAGGTACAGATACATACAATAGCTTTCATCCACTTCTCAAAGGGTACCACCACAGGAAATCCATTTAAAATGTTGGTAGACTCAAGGAAGTCGGCATGCTGGCTCTATTCAATTAGGCAATAGTTCTTCAGACCTGGCACAGAGCTACAATGCACTTAGTAGATTAAAGCAGCAGACATTGTTTTAGAAGACTGATTTGTTTTAATTATTTAAAAGCAATGCAACACATCAAATTTCCCTTCTATCTGTAGTTCAGTTATATCCAAACATTCCCCACATAGTCCCCTGCCCAGAAGTAGGAATTATAGTGTGAAGCCAAACACACAAAAGTGAATGCTGAAGTTCAGAGCTGCAGCCATGAATCAAAAGTCTCCCGTTGAAACACACCCCAGAGCTTTTCAGTTTGTTAGAATGTTTTATAGGAACATTTTCAAAACAATTTCATCCCATATTAAAGAAACAATAGGCTTTTTCAGTGACAAATAGCTCCATAAAATTATACTTTTCTTTGATTGAAGAAGATAACAACTAATTTTACTCTTGCTTTTTTGTAGTAGAAAGAATTAAGACTATCAGACTCCTTTACTAATACTTGTGGAGTCTTTAGTCATACCACCCCAAATGTGCCCAATCCCTCTGATACTTGAAGAAAAACAGAGGAAGTCACTCTGAGCACGTGACTGCAAAAGAGTTACATCACACTTATTAGTACTATTGTTTTAGATGATAAAAAAAGAAAATACACAATGGTAAAAATGTTCTTTACTGCAGGTGTTTTTGCCCATCACCCAAAAAGATACAAAATGAGCCTATAATTGGGATGGTAACTGTTGTATATGCTGATTAACACATCTGCTTGTCCCTATAAAAGTTTAAAGGAAACAATCAGTAGGTTTTCTCAGTAATGTTATAGAAGTAACCAGCTGTGTGCATCACAGCTTATTTGAGGTCCAGTGATCCTCTGGATACAGTAAGGAGCCATGGTTATCATTTTTTCAAACCCCCCACATCTGATCACATTCAGTTACCATGGAAACTGCAAAGAAAGGGAAATTATATTTATTCTAATATTCATATGCTGGGATTTTAAAGCACCCTTCCTTCCATAGAGCTCCAAAGTAGTGATAATGTGCTAAGGGCTGCTGTGTTTTCTAGACTAAACTATCTGTTGAGGATCCTGGGAAGGATGGTAAATTGGTCCTGGGTTCCTTGTGAAAGGAGGCAAAGTCCCATTGGAGAAAACCTGGGGATGGGGCAGTCTCAGGGCACTGTTCATCACTGCTGGAGGTTGACTTGGGAGTAGGTTTAAGTAGTTGGCAGAGGCTTCTTTTGCAGCTGCGGGTGGAGGAAGAGATCCTGACAGTACTGAATAGGCTCTTGCTTGACCCCAGAGTCTGTGGATCCATCATTCTCTTTCTCTTTCCCCCTGGCTGCCTGGGATCATCTCCATCCATTTCATGTTGAGTTTGTGGCCATTATCCATCAACTTATTAAATAAATTCAGCAGCCAGTTCTATAGCCTGCCTTGTGGCATACTGGATGAAAGCATGCTGCTACTGCTACCTCTGTATAATAGTGACAGTCTGACTGTCTCTAAAGTGGTAGAAATGATTCCTGAGACCTGTCTCAGTAATGGCATCTCCCAGATCACCAATATGTAATGCAATGATAATTCTAGCCTCTAGTGGGTCTAGATGGGGCATTGGTTTTTTGATACCAGGAATTAAACTTAGGAACTTGCATTTACCAGGCAGGCGCGATACCACTGAGCTATATGCCTGGCCCTAAATGAGGAACTGTTGAAGCAGGCACTTAGTCTTCTGGGCTATCTTGCTGGCCTATCGAACTACCATATTTTAAAGACAACTTTACTGCCTTCACATTTTACCAGCTGCATCTGGGACTATTTATAAGTAAAGACATCTTGTGATGCTGGAAAGTGATGAGAAGGTACAGATACATACAATAGCTTTCATCCACTTCTCAAAGGGTACCACCACAGGAAATCCATTTAAAATGTTTAGAGGCTTAGCTTCTATAGGGTCATTGTTTCCATAATATTGCTCTTTCATATTCTGATTACTAAGGGGGTTATCTGGATCTGTAGTCTTTGTGTCTGTATTTTAGTCTTTGGCAATTGGAAAGTCAGTTTTTCCAGCTCCATTTATTAAAGAGGCTATCTTTCTTGAGATTTTCTATTGATTCGCCACACTAAGTTATAAAATGTGGGAGACTGCCATGCTGTACCCTGGGGAAACAAAGCTTCTTGCCTCAGTCTTGCCCTGGCTTCTATATCAATACTATTCACTGAGATATACAGAGCTGACTACATTGAAGCAGATGTTCCCTTAATTGGTCAAAAGAATGAGATCGAGTCCTGTGAAGACTCTGGTGGATTTCAGTACAGCAAGGCGGCAACACTGAAGTGAGAAGAGCTCCTGTGCTGTGGTTGCAAGGGGTTCTCAAGCAAGAGTCTGCGAGATTCCAGAGCTAAGACATGAGATAACATCTCAGCTGAACCCATGGAACTCAAAAAATTATAGCCTCCTGGAAGTAAAAGTACCAGCCTTGCATACATCAAGCTGGCAGTTGCGCTGCTGATTGGAGGCCTCTGTGCCTAGTGCAGAAGGCCTCTGTTTCTCCTTACAGCCAATGCCTGCAAAGTTTCTCTCCTCTAGGTGTGACCCCTACACACTTCCCTGATTGATACCAATAAAATCTGTGAGAGTTCAGACTGATGGCCCTTTTGTTCCACAGAGTGTATTGGGTCATTCCAAAGCCTCATCTGCAGAACTCTCGCTCTTGTTTTTATCTTCCATCCATGTGCCATATTGCTGGGTGGGGGACTGATACCCTCTATCAGTGTTTTGGTAACAAAAGATTTCCTTAACATTTATTTTTTATTTTGCAGAAGATTTTAAGAATGCATAGTTAGTTGTTCCCCTGTCTTGCTAGATTTTGTCCTTGCTTCCTTCTTCCGAATGTCATTCTCCAAGGCATTTTTATTACCAGCCAGTACCATCTGTGTCTTTAACTCCAATAATCTGTTCTCTCAGAACTTCTAAATCATTACATATGGACTCTGCCATGATGGAATAAACTAAAGGAAAGCCTTGTCTGTTTTTCATGTACAAATCCCTCATTGTGTAAACTGTTCCATTCCTGTAGTATCTAAGATTTCAAGCATACACTGGAATATGTGCACCTCATTTTGAATTCTGTAAGGCTCTTCTGTCAGACTGTTAGGGCTCTGTCTGTATATCCCCCCATAGCCTCATGTAGTTACTCAGAGGTGGCTGGATCTAGTGTTTGTGATACTGGAATAAATTTATGGTATAATGCTCAAGGGCACTAGGACTGAGTGTGTGTGCTACCCACAGTAAGTAGCCTGGGTAAGGTAAATGAGGAAGAAAGACATTGTTAAGGCCCTTTGCTTGCTTTGCTACATTTTGCATGCTCCGCTTCTCTTCTGTGATGCTTGTCTGTCATCCAGCCAGCATTGGAGCCAGCTGATTATGGCCTGAAACCTCTACAAACTGTGAACTAAATCAACCTTTCCTCCTTGAACTTTGAGTTTTGAGTATTTTGTCTCAACAATGAAAAGTGTAACTAAGACAGAATTTGTTACCAAAGAAATGGGATCATTGCTGTGACTGTACCTATGTGGCTCAAGAGCTTCTGGGACTGGCTCAAGGGAAGAGGAAGAGTTAGGAAAAGTTTGGAGATGCTGCCTGAAAAAGTGGAATTGGAATGCCTTAGACTGTATTTGATGGGAGAATCCAGCCAGAGCTCAAAAGACCAGAATCTGCTGATAGAAATGCTGCCCATAAAGACCAGGATCAAGAGGTTCGTGCTGAGAAGGAATATATTGGTTTTAGGACTCCAGATAATGTAGGTTAGGGTTAGGTTTAGGGTTAGTGGTAGACTGCTTTCCTAGCATGCGTAAGGCCCTTGGTTCAATCCCTCTTGGAGGAGAAAAAAAAGAGGAAAAAGGGGAGGAGGAGGGGGAAAAGCAGGAGGAGGAAGAGGAAGAAGAGGGCCAGGGAACTGAAAGGAAACCAGAGCTGGGCTTGAGAAGCCAAGTTGAGTCCACTTTTTTTTTTTTTTTGAGTCCACTTCTATTGAAATAAAGATTAGAAATCATATGACAGGAGACTGTATCTCTAGGGATCAACTGTATCTCTAGAATGTCTACAAGGTTTGGGTGGTGATGTGGCTGGGCACACCTGGATGTAAATGTGATTGCTGTCCTCACTGCTGTGTAGTCTTGGGAAAAAGGCCATTGGCTTTATATTCTATATTTGTAAAATAGGCTTTTCCCTCAAGGAACTGTTGTGAGGGATTAATTACACATGCAGTGTGCACAGGCTTTTATAGATGCTCAGTACATACCTCCCATTCTATCTCCAGTTATTTATTTATAGATCTATTTTGATTGCCACTCTCCTTGGTATTTTAATATTGGTGTCATGGTTTGTGCCTAGATGTCCCCCAAAGCACCATGCGGTCCTAAGTGGAGCTTTTCAAGAGGTGGGTGGATCTAGGGATGTATGATGCTGGGGTTATGGGTGTGTGATTATTAAATTAGCCCACTCATTGGTCTGGTACTGCCCTAATTCAGGTAGCCTAGATAGAGTATAGAAGGGGCAAAATAAAGCTGTCATTGTCCCTTCCTTGCTTTACTACCTTCTGCACGCCATCAACTATTTCCCCTTTGCAATGCTTCTCTACCAAGGCCCCCTGCCTTGGAGCCAGTTGACTATGGACTGAAACTTGGACAAACTGTGAGCCAGATAAACCTTCTTCCTCCTTTAACTGTGGGCACTGGATAGTTTGTCTCAGTGAAGGGAAAAATAAACTAGACAACTGGTAATTTACCTGTAATGATCATCACAGGTTCCACGCCAGCGAACATGTAAGGTGGCAAATCAGTGCTCTGGACATATAGGTAGCCAGACCCCCACCTGTGTGTTGCCTGGCATGCAGAGAGATAGCACCCTAGGACTGGAGGACACAGCACACAGTGCTCTCCTTCACCACACTGAGTTCTCCCTTGCAGGTGAAAGCACTGCAATTACTGATGTGAACACCTGATTCTTCTCTGGTGACATCTTTGCATACCATTTGCAACTGTAGAAATCGCTAGTGAAAAATATGAATAATAAAAGACAACTCATGCACATGTATATATTTTCAGAGACAGCAGTGGGCCTCCCAGATGTCTGAAATTGGCTAAATTTAGCCAAGCCACTTTCTCCTCCATGTTATTTTTAAAATCAAATACAGTAAATGGAAAAAAAAAGTAATTTCCTTTACTTAGTATTCTTGCTCTGCTTGTCTGTTCAGCCCAATTTTACAGTTACTGAGGCTTTAGAAAATACAGTATTTGTCCACTGGCTGCAAATGTGACTCAATGCTTGCTTTAGATTAAACTCCAGGAAAGATTGAACAATACAGTGAATAGAAAAAATAATACTCCTATTTTCACTAACAAAGGCTACCTAACTTTTAAATTTATTATGCTTCCATTTATGTTTGGCATGCATTGCAGTATCTTGTTGACAGCAGCCACGTTTTCTGAATCAAACATAATAAAGAGGAGATTATCTTCAAGGATAAGCAATTATATTAAATTGGAATTGTTACAGAAATGTCACAGCCTGGCGGTCTCATGGCCAACAAAAAATGTATAGTACATAAAATTATAACTGGCTATGATCTCATCCCACTTTTATATTGGAAATTGCAAACATTTCATAGTGATTGGAAAAGAAACCAGGACCCTTGGCACCTGGCCTGGCTCCCACGCCAGTACTGAGCAGCCCCGCTGTGGCCAAGGCACCGCCCGAAAGTCTGCATCCCCCGCTGCGCCTGCGCGAGGCCTGGCTTCTTCCGTTCCAAGGTCCGAGGTCACGGGTTCGAGTGCGCCTAGCAACGCGACGCTTTTGCCTTCTATCAGCCTACCCCACCTCGCCATTTGTGAGAGACCCGTCCCGGTGGGAGGGACCTGGGTTAGGGGCGGGGACACATGGGGGAACAAGGGGATGGGGGCTGGGGACGCTTCTGGGAACAACTGTCCTAGAAAAATTGGTTTAAGGTTCAGCACAAAAGGAACTCGTCATTCCAGTCCTTTTGCCCACGCAGCCATGCCTCTGGAAGTGGTGGTGGAGCTGGAGATCCGGGCGGTAAGAAAACGACGAACTTCCCTCCTTTCCTTAAACTCAGTAAGAGTCTTAAAATGGTTTGGTTTGTTCTCACCACTCCTCCCCAACTTACACACATCGTCTTTTGGGACAAATCTTTGTCCTTAAGGTTCTTTACATTTGTCTTTCTGGACTTCATAAACTTCAATTCAACTCAGCATCTCCTCCGTCCACTTTTTTGTTCTTCCAAAGCCAATGTATTTCTTAGCGTTATCCGGATTTTTTTTTTTTTTTTTTTGAGGTACCAGGGATTGAACTCGGGACCCTGTGCTTGCCAGGCAAGCGTTTATTCTACTGAGCTATCACCCCTGTCCTATATTTGTTGTTTGGAAACAACCCTGCATTAAATTCAAGTAGGATTTTCTTGTTTTTAGGATAACATTTATTTTACATAATAATGGAATAATATAAGAAGCCCAATTACTTCCTGAGAATCTGCTCTATGAACCAAGCTGGTATTTTCTAAACGATTTTCTTCAGTGATTGCTTTGGCTTGCTGATTCCAAGAGGGAGATCAATTAAGTGTTCTACAGTTATTCACCACTTCCATCCTAAGTGTGGTGCTGGGGCAGAGTGACTTCAGCCATCCTCTGGGGAGCTGTCACCCTTATTGCAGTTTCTATTTTCCCATTCTTCATCTGTGGTTAGTGTGCCTTTGCTTCTAAGCTGTGATGAGCTTCTGTACATGCCATATTTACAGGCTCAAGGCTACAGGATGGTGCTAAGAAAAACCTTGCTAGTTTCCATACAATTAGCAAATGCTGAGGCTTCAGCTTGTAGGCAGCTGTGACACAAAAGTAATAAAAATGTCCTGATTTTGTCCCACTTTACTGACAGCAAATAAGGCCAGACCATGTTAATTGTGCTGTAGCAATTGCAAGCTTTTAAAATCTAAGCAAGAACCTTTGAGAAGCTGATATCTTCCATATGAGAGTAGAAACTTTAAGATTTTTTTTTTTTACTTTTTAGTACAAGGTCTACAGGGTCTTTATAGGTACATCAGATTCGTAGTGATTCTGTTTACAGCCTCCCAAGTGGGTGTGGTAGCTCAATTACAGGCATACCACCACGCCCATTCTGAGAGCAGAAACTTTCATTCCACATTAATTTTGTTTTGAAATTTAAAAGCCACTTTTATTGTATAATTACTTAACAAAGAAATCATCCCAAGCACTCTGTACTGCTTAGGATGCTCCACTAAGTCAGCTGAGTTCTGTGCTTTAGATGCCAGCAAACTCAGGCCCTGGCAATGAAAACAGAGATTCTAGAAGGCTAACCGAAGGCGAGAAAGTAAGCCTAGTATGCAGACTTAGGGAAATTTCATTGCTTTCCAATGTCTGGCCTGGATATTGCTCTGATTAAAATGAGGGATTCTCTGAGGTTAAACAACAAACCCAAACCACCAAAGAGCTGTACAATGTGGCTGATTCAGCAACTGAAGAGGTAGTCAGTGTTCAGAGAGGTGTGGGAATGCAATAACTTTTATTTAGAGTCGTAGCTGTTCCTCTTTTGGCATGCCCCTGTTCTCACAAAGTGCAGACTTCCCCCCACTCACAGGCATTGTCCAGTTTCCTACCCATGTCTCTGTCAAATCAAAGTCCATAATTTATAAATGCCCAAATAATTGTTCATTACCTTAAGATAACAGTTTCAGGGATAACGTCAAGATTTTCTTTTCATGTAGAGCAGCATTTAAAACATACCCACTTCAGTTTTCCCAGGTCAAATAATGAGCAGAGTACGCTATGGAGTTGGTGTTCTTTGGTCTTAACGGTTTGGGGAGACACCCTGGATGAACAGCTTTACGTGTAAAAGTCAATGTAAACAGAATTTAGAGGTTATACTTAGGGCCTGCTACAACGACAGGCTGACCTGATGCATTTCAAGTAAAATACTGTTACCTACAGCATGCTCTATTGCAGGAAAATGAATTCTGTGTGAAAAATTACATCATGCAGATCTTCCTTATGGTCTAGATGAGAAAGCTTATGCATCTGTATTGAAAAAAATCATGTTATTTTCTTTATTACTGGAAACCCTATTCAGTGGAGAAGCTGGGCACCAGGGCCCCCTCCTCATACTGCTCACTGCCCTACTATATGGTCAGCCTACCTGTAAGCTTTCTTCCTTGGACTTTGCCCAGCAGCCTTGCTTCTCTGCCTCCTGTCACTCCATGCTACTGGTTGTCCACAGAATTACCAGGAAGCCGTCATCTCATACTTACTTTTCTGTGGGCAGCCTACACATGCCCACCTTTTAAGTGTTTCTTCTCTAAGTTCTTGATTTGCTCTTCAAGTGCTAAAAGACAGTATCAGAGTAATGGGAAATAAACATCCAACATCTAAAGATACAGGGAAATAATCTCTCGACTTATTGCCAAACAGCAAAAATGGAATAGACAAGATAAGGCTTACCAAGAAAATCAGGATTAAGAAGAAATTTCCCCAGTTGTGACAACAGGTCTTCGGGGAATAAACTGGAAAAAAACCTATGCTATCAGTTTTTAAAACACTATTTCACATCATCTCAGGAAAAGGACTAGGGTTAGTATGTGGCTTGTCTACATGTATTTTTATGGAATGCAGATCATGTTTATTTTTCACAATACAATTTACAAGTGAGATGTTGATTTATGGGATTACTACACAGCACAAATCATAGTCAGCTTTAAAAAAAAAAAAACAGCAACCTTATCCTGGAGATAGAAACAATTGTTGAATATACATATGTTTTTTGTTTTTTTTTTTCTTTCCCTAATATGGCTGTATTTTGTAATGGCCTACATGTGCTCTGGTTTAGTAACATATCAAGTTGGTGGGACACCAGAAATCCCAAAGGAAGCCTGAAATATCTAAGAGCGGCCGCTGGTTTAAGCTTGGCATCATCGAGTGTGGAAACCTTCAGACCTCCTGATGTTGTCATTAGTGAGATGGTGTCACTGTTGATTCCACAGTACAAAGAGGAAGGGAGCATTGTGGGGTGAGAGCCAGCAATAGTCCACGATGCTGTACTGCATGTAACCCAAAAAAAAGCCAAAAGCCACATCAGTGACATTGTGCCGGCCCAGCATGACCCTGGAGAGCCCTAAGATGAAGGCCCACAGCACCACCAACACTCTCAGTGGAATGGCCAGTACCAGGTGGTTCAGGATGAACCTGGACACCAGGGCAGCCCTTGTGGCATGGCCCGAGGGGAAGGAGTACTTGTCTACGGAGAGGGTCACAAACATGTCCATCTGATTGTGGGCCGGGCGGCGCCTTCGGACCAACCCTTTGATCAGGCCCACCAGCAGGAGGTCCAGCAGCAGGGCGAAGAGCAGGTTCATCAACACTTCGCGCCCGGCCCAGCTGTCGCTCCTGCACAGGCAGTAGAGCGTGCCCAGCAACCAGGGGATGCCGTGCCCCGAGATCTCCAGGAGCTTCATGAGGGGCCTCGCGTTGCCCCAGGACGAGTTCTCCCCCGCACACACCCCCAGCTTCTTGGACAGCCACAGGTCGATGGCCAGCAGGGAGCGCAGGGCGATGCCCAGGAAGGACGGGTTCAGGTCCATGCGCGCTTCCTCGGGCTGCAGGGGAGGGGGGGCCTGCGAGGGGCTCGCGGTGGCCAGGGGGAAGGAGCCGCGGCGGTGTACCGGGCTCTCGGACGCGCGGAGCCGGGCGCAGGTAGGGTCCGCGCCCGCCCCGCGGCTGCTGAGCAGAGACTGGAACTCGAACCTGCCGCTGCCGCCGCCGCTGCCGCCGCCGCTGCCGCCGCCGCTGCCGCCGCCGCTGCCGCCGCCGCTGCCGCCGCCGCCGCCGCCATGGGCCGGGCTCCCCGGGCTGCTCGACGTGGAGGCGCCCAGCGGCCGTCCCTCGATGCTCCTCCTGGGACTCGGCATCGCCACGGGCGGCTCCGAGCCAGGGACCTGGCAGACCTGGAGCGAGGCTTCCTGGCTCTGCAGCGTCTTCCGCTTCCGCACTGCCATCCTGGAGGGGCGGGGAGAGGCGCCAGCGAGAGCGCGATTGTGACACCTGGTGGAGACCCGGGGAGGGATAGCCTTTTGCAATTTGTGGGAAGAGGGCGGAGGGTGTGGATGCTGTGAGGTGCAGGTAAGAGAGCGCCCTTGAGCGGTTATATATCAGAGACTGTGGAGGTGAAGAGAAATACAGCCTCAGTCAAAACCAAACAGGCCCTGCTTGCTCTCTCACTTTGTTGTGCTCTTTCTTTTCAAGGTTTCTTGTCCCGGAGTGTTTCTGCCTCACAAGCAAGATGTGTACCTCGGGGTCTACCTCCTGAATCAGTACCTGGAGACAGACTGCTTTCGCTCTGTGTTTCCCCTCGTGATTCAGCAGAGCATGAGGTTTGAAAAGGTGATCTTGATTTTCTCCCTGGGTTTTTGCTGTGTGAAGATAATCGAATGGTTCTTATTTAAAAAAAAAAAAAAAAAAGCACAGTTCTCACAAAGTTATTTTGTAAATTTCCCCTAATAAGAATTACCCGAAGGCCCTTCAGCACAGTACAAAAACCACAGTTGGCCCTGAAGCAAAACCACAGTTGGAAGGCTTTTGCTTGAAGGTCTGAGCCAAGTTCTGGCGATCTAGTGCTAAATACCCCGGTAGATATTTGCTATTTTTGGAATTCCCATGGCATTTTCTAACTGGAGCAGCATGAGCACTTCTGAATGTTCTTAGAGGTGTTAAAGACAGTTGCATTACATTTATGAAAGAGTTATTAATAAACTGTAGACTGAGGGAGGCTCTCAGACCCAGAAAAACAGTGAGAAGCTATAACTGAATAGTTAAATCATGTAACTGGAATCTAGTAGTGAGACTAGAAGGTTCTTCAGATTATTCTTTTCTTAAATAACACCTGATTTATGTAGCCACAGTGATGTAAAAACTTGATTCCATTCCAGTGAATGTGATCTGGATACAAATAACCAAAAGTTTAAAAAAAAAAAAAAAGAAAAGAAGCATTACCCTACCCTCTTCTTGCTTCTGTACTTAAAAGAATTAATATTCATTTTATTAGTCTACAGTCACCAACAATTCTTAAAGTTTTTGTTTTGGATTTGGTGAATCAGTTTTAACCTTAACAAATCTAATGACTTGGCCCCAAAGAGTGTCACTCAGGTGGCTATCTTTGGAGGAAGGGAAGGCTCCCTGGTAGAGTAGAACACTTTGAAAGGTCTAGTAGATGATGCCCACATAGTGACCTGTTTTAACCTGAGGATGAGAGAGAAGAAAACTGGTTTACTGAAGGGTGAGTGTCTTAGTTACTTTTCTCTCATACTAGCTTACCCCAAAGCAGAGTGGCATATAGCAGAGGGCAACAGTTCATGGCGCAAAAATACAGCAAAACAGCAAGAGGCAAAAGGGAGGAGCTGCAGAGTGCAAGGCTCTTTCCCTCCCTTACACTGTATGCAGGCTGCCTGCACCAGAGTGGGCATAGCACCCACACCCATAATCCCAGCGTTGGACCACAAAATCATCACAAACTCTAGAAGCCATCCCATGATTGCGTGAGGCTTTGGGAGGACATCTAGACACAAACTGTAACAGCCAGGACTGTATGTAATATTTTTATAAATCACATTCTCTTTACTTAAAGAATGTGCCAAATTGGTTGTGGGAGGGGAGAGAGAGAGAGAGAGAGAGAGAGAGAGAGAGAGAGAGAGAGAGTGAGAGAGCAAGAGCTTTTATCTTGGAATACACATTCAGAATCCAAAGAAACATAACCTATTATATTTAGATTTATTTTAAAGTGTAGAAAAGTAGGTGATAAAATGCACTTTTTCTCTTAAGAATTTACTTTACATCAAAGGAAATTATCAACAGAGTGAAAAGACAACACACAAATTTTGAAAAGATTTTAACTTATAAGTACTCAAATAAAGGTCTTCTATTTAGAATATACAAAGAACTAAAAACCATTAGGGTTCCAAATTCAAAGACCCAATCCAGAAATGGGCATCTGAGATGAACACATACTTCTCAGAGAAAGAAATGCAGGAAGCCTACAAATACATGAAGAAATGCTCCACATTGCTAGCCATTCATGAAATGAGAATCAGAACAACACTTAGATACCATCTCACCCCAGAAAGAATGGCTATCATAAAGAAATCAACCAGCAACATATGCTGGAAAGGCTGTGGGGAAAGAGAAACACTTCTCCACTGCTGGTGGTAATGCAAATTGGTGCAACCATTATGGAAAGCAGTGTGGAGGATCATGAAAAAATTAGAATTGGAAATCCCATTCAATCCAGGTATCCCCCCTACTGTGAATTTTCCCAGAAGAACTGAAATCATCATAACATAGCGACATCTGGGCACCTATGTTTATAGCAGCTCAATTTGTAATAGCCAAATCTTGGAAACAACCAAAATGCCCATCATTTGAAGAATGGTTGAAGAAAATGTGGTATTTTTATACAATGGAATATTACTCAGCTATAAAGAATGATAAGCTGGAAGACTTCATATATAAAGAGATGTATATTGAACATATATTCATTAGTGAAATAAACCAGACCTACATGTACAAATATCGTATAGTCTCCCTAATATAAGAACTCTAATTTTTTTTTCTTTCCTTACCAATGTCAATTGGAAGGTGTGTCATGCCCATACCTGTGCTCTGTATAACTACTGCAAGGACAATATGCAGTGTGTCAACTGTTAAAAAAAAAAAAAAATGTTTATTGAAAGTGTTAATGTTTAATTGTTTGATCAATGTTATATACCTATATCTATTAATCTGAACTGATCTGATGATGAAACTATGTAATACAACCATTGTTAAATTTAAAATAAACAAATAAATATTTTGAATTAAAAAAATAAAGTATAGAAAAGTAGGTGGTAAAATGCACTTTTTCTCTGAAGAATTTACTTATTAGTGTCATTAATGTTCAGTTTGCCCTATAGGAGATTTTGAAAAATTTTATAAGAATCTCAAGGATACAAAATCATGAAGGATAGAATGATATATCTGCAAATGACCTTGGGAGGGAGGAATATCCCTCCTAACATCTTTGATTTGGAATAAAGGAGAGTCACAGTTACATTTTGGATGCTATGCACTGCTCTGTTAAGAAGTAGTGCACTTGAC
Source organism: Myocastor coypus (assembly GCA_004027025.1). Taxonomy (NCBI): domain Eukaryota; kingdom Metazoa; phylum Chordata; class Mammalia; order Rodentia; family Myocastoridae; genus Myocastor; species Myocastor coypus. Next base: position 17,927 of record PVJA010001562.1, read on the forward strand.
ATTACTAGTCAAATATATCCTAGAGCTATTTTTTCTTTTCATAAAGTAAAATTAAATAATTTCCCTCTTGTATGCATTATTTAGGTTTATCTTCTAGCTTTTTTCCCCAGTTGGCTTCAGCTTTCTTGTCTCTGTTTAATTGTCTAGCTGTAGACATCTATAACAAGTAGTGAAAACATTTTCTTTTCGTGAACCTTCTGTGTTACTTAGAATTAAATGTTCTAAAACATTTGGATAAATAAATTCCTCCTAAAAATTCATGAGTCATTGTATCTGAACAGTTCATGTTGCTCAGTTATTCAGGACTACTTGAGAAAAATCCTTAGATACTAGTATATTGGTTTCCTAGGACTGGCATGTGAGAGTCTCACAGATGGAATGGCTTTAACAGCAGAAGTGCTGTAGTCTAGTACCTAAGATGAAAATGTCTGAGGGGCAACACTGTCTCTGGTGGCACGATGTCAGCAATAGTGAACCTTTAGAGACTGCCTGTCGAGCTCGGGAGAGAGCTCAGTAGAATAAGCACTTGCTTGGCAAGTGCAAGGTCCTGAGTTCAATCCCTGGTACCACAAAAAACAAACAAACAACCCCCCCTCCCACAAAACCCCTAGAGACTGCCTGTCCAAACTGCAACTACAGACCCACATATATACCACAAAGTGCCAACACTGCCATTAAACCTGGATACCAAGGTGTTAGATGTTAACATATGAGTTGTTTTTTCTAAACTTTGTGTCATAACAGCAAAATGTAATAACAAAATTTTTGGTGGTACTAAGAGGTTTTCATTGAGAGGTGAACATTTGCAGTTAGGGTGCTTCTGCAACTAAATGTGGTCTTTGCTCTTGCATGCGGGCTGAGAATACGTGGGCCTTCAGCTCCTACTTGGTTAGTTTGAGAGCAATACATGTGGCACTCAGGTCATTTGTTAGTCTACTTCTTGTATCTGATTTGATATAATTATGTGGCTCTTAAGCATAAGGTGATCCAAACGAAATAAGAAAAGCAATCCCAAGTGCTTTCACTAACAAAATTGGTTGCCAGAGAATGCCACAAGTTAAGAGTGCCATTTTCAGAACGACCAGCTGTGCTGTCCTTGGTCACCCTTTCACACTCTAGTCTTCTCAAGTGCTGCACACAGATCAGAGTTCATTTTTCCACATAAAACTTTCTCAAAATTCCAGTTGCAGTTTAACCAGAGTAAGCAGGAGAGATCAAATGTTTCAAATTTGGTTCTGTCTGGAGAATTAAGAAAACACAGGATTTGTCTTTACTTATGGAATTGCAGAAATCTATTTCTAGACGTTTCCTTTGCAGCTATTGTAATACTAGAAAATACCGTGAAAATTTCCTGATGGCTTGTACTATTGACTGAAAATGTAGAATTTTCTAAATACATTTTTAGATTTGGAAAATATTTCAGCTGCCCTCCTTTCTCTCTCTTTCTTTCTTTTTTCTTTCTTTCTTTCTTTCTTTCTTTCTTTCTCTCTCTCTCTCTCTCTCTCTCTCTCTCTCTCTCTCTCTCTCTCTTTCTTTCTTTTTGAGACAGGGTCTTGCTATGCATTTCAGGTTGGTCTTGAGCTCACTTTTGTAGCCCAGGCTGATTTTGAACTCGCCCTCATCCTCCTGCCTCAGCCTCCCAAGTGCTGGATTTATAGGCATGCGCCACCACCATGCCTGGCAATTTTTTTTTTGTCTGTTTGCAGCTGCCCTCTTTAAAGGTCATTTTCAAAACCTGTAGTTTTCTATCAAATGTTTTGGTATCACGGAATATCTTCTCTACTGTCTTCCTCAGACCTTGTGGTTTTTTTGTTCTGTACATTGAAGTATAAAGTTTGTAAAAACATTAATTTGTTAAGCAAGATCATATCAATGAGTTGTGGATATTCTAGTCCTTTTTAATTTGTGAACAGTTTAATTTCATCAAAGCAGGCTACAAATCTCTTCAGGGCTCATCCTCTGCCTAACTGCTGGACATTATTGTACATAAGTAAAGTATTGTACTATGCCTAAAACCTCATTAAGAAGTGCTTGAAACTGTTGAAAGTTCAGAGATACAAATTCTCTAAGATGAATGTGATCATTATGTATATCTAAATTTGTCAACAAAATCTGATTGGAAAAAAAAAAAGAGTACTAGTCTTGAAGTATTTCACATTTTGGAGACTATCTTTGATAATATCACCAACTTTTTAAAAATGGCTTTTCTTGGCACAGAGCGCTTCTTGATGTATAATACAGTGAAACTGAATGACTGGATGTTTGGCTTCTTTAATAAAGAACAGTATGGTGTTGATGTCGTTGCCCTCACCATCCAAGGTGCCCCATCACTAGTAATTGCAACCTCTTTTTCTGATCTTATGTCTTATGATGAAAAAACCTCCATCAAAATATCATGTATCTCTGTCCCTTATGTTTTTCCAGACAAAGACACCAGCTTCTCCAGCTCTTCTCTCATGATGTCACCAACAGGGTAATACAAAATTACTGCTAGCCTTGTATCATTACTTGTGTCTCAACTTTCCATCTAACCACATGGAGCAGCAGGCTGCCTTTTGTAAGTCAGCGTTGAGCTGCTAACATCGCTTGTCATGCACAGAACTCATTCTTTAACAGGATTTTCTGTTCAGTGACATCTCAGAAATGCCTTGCATAGTTTTATCCTTGCTTGGAGAATCATGTAAAAGCAATTTTGTTCCCAGACAACATGGCCAGTTTGATAAAATCCCTATCAGAGCAGTCTTACCATGTTTTGCTATGATGGTGAAATTTGAAAGCTTGTAGTTGTCAGATGATTTGTGTTGGAAAAATAGTTGTAAAATCTAAGATACTGGAAATGATATTTCTGCAATTTATCCTCAAGAAACTCCTTTAAGTTCCACCAAGTTTTCCAACACTTTTGCGGTTGGTGTCAAAGTGCTGTCTGACACTTGATGTGTGGCACACAACATTTACACTATACCAAATACATACATATTCCTCATTGTATTCAATCATTCCAAATGATTCTTTCCAGGCCTTTTGCAATGATCATCCACCATTCTCTGTTTTGCTTTTTTTGTTTTTTGTTTTTTTCTTTTTCTGTAATCATGTTTTTGTGTTCAAGACTTGGGAATCTACAGAAGCACAGTTTTTCTTTTCTTTCTTTCTTTTTTTTTTTTTTTTTTTCAAGTGAAGTGCCCAATACAATCTAGCCCTGAACTAAAAATAGACAAAAACACCATTAGCACTAAAGAGCTCTGTATTTCCTGAATCAAGAATCCATGGCAGTGGTTCTTGAATTTACTGATCAGCAGTATAAGGGAGCAGTGTTCCACTGTCCACCAATTTTTGGCTTTCTCTCAAAATGGCATCTGAGTGTATTTTCTACCTTTTAGAAGCCTCTGCTAAAATCAAATATATATCTTTGCTCTTGTTTTCATAAATAACTAAATGTGATGATGCAGATTCAAATATGCTAGAGGAATACACAGTATTAAAATAATCTTTTTTTTTTTTTGGTACCAGGAACTAAACTCAGGACCTCATACTTGCCAGGCAGACAAGTGCTGCAGAACTATAGCCCTGGCCCATTAGTCTCCTAAGACATCTACATGCTAAATCTTAGATATTAAGTTTCAATTTTTTCATAAGAAAACTCAAAGCTAAACTCTTGTGTTAATAAAATGAATGTAATGAAACTCAGTCAAATCCAAGTAAGTGTATATTTCTCTCCATCTTTCTGTCTCTCCGTCTCTGTCTTTCGGTCTCTCTCTCCACGTCTCTCTCTGCCTCCATCCCTGCATCTGTCCATCTTTTCCTCTTCGTCCCTCTCCATCTCTCTCCTCAGCAGTACACTGACCAAGCATGCAATGAGTCATGGCTAATGAGTCGCAGCTGAGGACGTCATGGCCTTGGTGCTGCTACTCCTTTCTGAGCATGTGCCTGGCCCATATGTGTGCTGTTACCTAATGTTTAGATGCTTGGGCAATATGGCCATGTACTTGCAGAGAGGACCCTGCATGTCTGCTGTGGTATATATGCCATAGATTCACCACCACAGGATTAGGGAGAGATCCTGTTTTAGGACTGTCTCCTAGTTTCTGATAGTTCCTGGTAATACAGTTCCAGTGTTTACACAGCTTCATAGTCTCTCTGTGTGCATGTTGTTAAAAATACTTCTAGAAGGTGGAGAGGTCACTAAGCTGGAATACCTCTGTGCTTTAAATTTCTTCATAAGTAAACTGTGAAAGAAGACTAAAGACTGCCATCTAACCTCTGACTAGGAACTTCACCAATCAGAAATTCAATTAATTTCTAATGGGTTTTCCTATTTGTTATGGTTTATGTCTAGTTGTCCCCCCCAAAGCCTCATGCAGTCATGGGGCAGGGACTTCTAGAGTTTGAGACTTGACTCATGATCCACTGGGATTATGTGTTTTAGTACTGATGTGATTATGGGTCTGAGTACTGCTGGGAATTACAGGTGTGGCCTGAGGCAGATAGGCTAAGGCGGAGAGCTTGATTTAATATAAAAAGAGGCAGAGAGATAGACTAGTGCTCTTGCTCTCTGCTGCCCTGATTGTTTGGTTGCCTCTGTCACCATTTTGTTGCTGTCCCTCTGCCATGTGCCACTCAGCCTTAGAGCTGGCTGAATATGGACTGAAACCTCCAGTAACTGAGCTAAATAAACCTTTTCTTCCTTCATTTTGGGTGTCAGGTTTTTGTCCCAGCAAGGAGTAAAAAGTAATTAAGACACTATTCTAACCATATTTTCTTTTTAAAAAACTGTATGTATGTATGTATGTATGTATGTATGTATGTATGTATATAAGTATGTATGTATGTATATATATAAGTATGTATGTATGTATGTATGCATGTTATGGCTGGATCAGCCTGCCCTGGGGGTGGGGCTGGTGCAGCATGTAGTGCTGGTGATCGAACTGCGGTCCCTGTGGTTGCCTAAGCTTATCTAAGCAGGTGCTTTAGACTGCTGAGGTATCTTGCTGGCCCTAACCATATTTTCTTTGTTTTATTTCTATATCAGCCTATAGAACATCCCTGTCCACTTTATAGCAATGGAGCTCACTGACCTTTGTCTTATTCTCAGTGCTGCTTGGTTGATGAATCATTCTTTGTGCAAATAAAATGTTGAATTTATTTTGTTTATTCTTTTACCAGTTCCTATGCTTTTTTTTTTTTTTTATAATAACGCCATAATATTTGGGTAGGGGCTCAACCTACTCTACTCTGACCTCATTCTAATTTAACTAATTACATGCATATTGATTCTTTTTGGAAATAAGTTCAGATATTAAGATGCTGGCATTAGGTGTTCGACCTATGAATGTTGAGGGTGACACAGTTCAACCCTTAATAATTACCAAAGGTAAAGAATGCAATTATTGAAGTAATTTAGGCAAAAATTACTCAGATTTGCTTAATAAACCCAAGCCAGTGAGACAAAAATGAATTAGAGGGACTACTCTTCACTTTTGCCTTCAAGGCAGACCTGACTGGATCTAGGAGATTTTTAACCATGCTTAAGTTTAAATACATTTAAATCAGAACTTTAGGGGTTGGGGAGATAAGCTCAGCAGCATAAGTGCCTGCCTGGAAAGTACAAGGTCCTGAGTTTATTCTCTGGTGCCAAAACAATAATAACAACAACAACCCCAAAAAACGATTGTTCCACTTTCAGTGAGAGTTTGTGAATCAGAAGTTTACAATCTGAAATTAATCTGCTGAAAAAAAAAAAAAAGAGTTCAACAGAAGAGGCTTTTACTTGATACACCTTTTATTTCAATACCACCCCAGAACCTTTCATTTCAAGGACAAAATAGGCAGATTTGGCAATGGCTGGAGTTATTGCTGTGTTGTACATTGAAAACTTTTTCTCTTTCTTGGGATTCTGTAAGAGTATGACTGGTAGTACTTAGGTTTTCTTTTGTTTTACAGGTAGGCAGAATTTGTATTTATGTTGCTCCCTAGCACAACCAGTTGTTCGGGAAGAGAAATCATTCAGTCAACATCTAATGAGTATCTATTGCATGCAGAATGTTTTTCTAGTTACAAGACTCTGAGATTGATGAAAGATGTCCTTTTAGCAACAAGTGGTAAAACCAGTTCAAGGTGGTGGCATTTTAAGTACATTGGCTAACTCCTATTTAGATTATTTGGGTTTTGTTAATTTTATTTATTCTGTAGAAGCACAGTAGGATACTATGTTTTAACCACCACATACTTGATAAAAGTGTTTCTGTTGAGTCCTGAAATATTATACGGCTAAATTTTACATATGCTGATTATTCTCAAGCAGCACATCTTTAGTTTCCATAAGTACCTATTAATAAAATTTAGAAAATTTACTTTTCCCTGTTTTTTTCTGTGCAGGTATTTGAAAATGCAATAGATCCTGGAGCTGTAGCAGACCTTTTAGAAAGTAGGTGCTCACACAAATGAATATAAAAAGGCTATTGTGTGGAATTCACAGGTCCAAAATTCTGGTACTTTCTAAACTGTGATACTTTGATGTGTGGTTCATATTTGTAGTTCAAGAAATCTATGGTAAATGGAACCAAGGTTTTGAGCCTATTAATGTAGATAGGACTTATTGGATGGTATGATCTTCCTTAGTTTTTAAAAATATTAAGTAGTTTTTATGTATTCATAGAAGTGTCCAACTATCACAATAATCCATTGGAATGTTTTCATTACCACAGGAAGAAACCCTGCACCCTTAAATAATAAGTTTCTATTCCAAAAATGTAAACACAGATCTATCTATCGATTTGCTTTGGGATGTTTCATATTGATAAGATTACACAAAATGTGGTGCTTTGTGATTGTCTTATTTCACTTAGCATACCTTAGATGAAGTTACATTGTGGGCCAATATTTCTTTTTATGGTCAAATAATATTCCATTGAATGAATGTACTGTACTTTGCTTCTCTCTGTCTCTCTGTCTCTCTGTCTCTCTGTCTCTCTCTCTCTCTGTCTCTCTTTCTCTCTTTGTCTTTTTGTACCAGGAGTTCAACTCAGAGTCTTACACTTGCCAAGCAGGTGCTTGTGTCACTGAGCTATGTCCCTGGCCCTGTACTTCTTCTATGCATGTGTTGTTGGACATTTAGGTTGCTTAGAATTTTAGGCTATGATAAATAATTATGCTATGAATATTTGTGTACAATTTTTGTGTATATATGTTTTAATTTCTCTCAAAGATAAATCTATATATTTATATATCTATATTCACTTATCTATCCATTCAGTTATGTATATGTAGAAGTAGAATTGCTGGGTCATATAGTCACTATACAGTTAACCTTATAAGGAACTGCTATATTATTTCCCAAAGTAGTGAATGATCTTACAGTCCACCAGCAATGTATGTACATTTCATTTTTCTACATCTTCATCAATATGTTATTATGTCATCTTCACTGGTGGGAGTGCTTGTGAGTGTGAGGTAGTATCTTACACTTCTTTTAATTTATATATTTTTGTAAGATAATGATATCAAGTATTCTTTGGAAAATGTCTATTTAGATCTTTTGCCTACTTTTTAATTAAGTTATTTATTTTTTATTAATTTTAATGAAAAGAAATAGCAATGAGACAGTTTCACAACAGGTTAGTAGGACAGTTCCAATAATTAATACATTGCACAATGTTGTCTTCATAGTATTTATTCAGAGTACAGATGCAGACCTGATATCTTGTATAAACATCATTAGTACACATCTATCTTCTCACTGAACCAAGAGAAAGTAGTTGCATGTATAGTCCAATAGTCCATAATAGTAGTGGGTTATCAGCACAACTGGCAATGTTAGAAGCTGTTGACTTGAGCCTTTTACAGGTAAAAGGCTACTTCTACATATATGTAATTGAATGGATAGATAAGTGAATATAGATATATAAATATATAGATTTATCTTTGAGAGAAATTAAAACATATATACACAAAAATTGTACACAAATATCCATAGCATAATTATTTATCATAGCCTAAAATTATAAATTTAGAATTATTTATCCATTGGATATCCATAAATAATTATGGATAATTATTTATCATAGCCTAAAATTCCTTTTACAGCACAGCATATAAATATGGCTTTACTTTTTATACCTCCTGGTTAGACTTTTCTGCTGGATGGTTAAGAACAAGGTAATGCAAGACTTTTATAACAACAATACAAAAATGTAACTTTTGTATCTGACAAGGTCACTCGAATCCCCTCAGGACTTTTTTTTTTCCTGATTCCCTTTTTTATTTTTTAAGGAGAGTACAAATTAGAATTAAAACGAAAAAAATTACAAGTGATACAGATTTTCACTTACCAAGGTAATATGAATTTCACAGTATGGGGTGCAATTTATAGTATTGTCTTCCAACCACTTATCAATATTACCAGATACAAGCTTGTAAAATTGGAAGAAGAAAGAAAATAGGAAATTGAAAAGACAATGAGAAATTAAGAAGACAATGGTTAAAAAAGAGGCAAACTAAATTAAAGTATTAACTGCTTCTTCCCATAGACCAACAGAAATGCACAGTACAGTTGTCCAAAACACCCTGCTTACATACATAGATAGATCTCGTTCCCCCACTCCCTCTGCTATCCTTCTCCACAACTCAGTAACCATTTCCTTTTGAATAAGTTCATTTCCTTTTACGCTTCAGATTCCATTTTTCTCTTTCAGATTCTCACACTAAGGAGGCTATATGTTGCTTACACACGAGGGTCTGATTTATTATACATAAGAGTACGGTTTCTATTTACATCCATTTACCAAAAGAGACTCAAATTTATCCTGTTTTATAGCTGAATAATACTACATTGTGTAAAATTACCACATCTTCCTTATCCATTTTTCAGGTTATTTTTAGCATTTTCTTTTTAAAAAAATAATATTTTTTTTATTACTTTCAATAAGAAAGAACAATGAATTTCAAAACACATTAGTAGGATGGCTACAATAATTAATATAATACATATTGTTGTTTTCATCATATTTGTTGAGAGTACAAGATGCAGACATGATAACTTTTCTAAACACTTGGTGCAAATATTTCTTCTCATTGAACTAAGAGAAAGTAGTTGTGTGCACAGTCCAATGTTTATAATAGTAGTGGGTTATCAGCAGAACTGGCATTGTTGGAAGCTGTTTACTTGAGCCTTTTACAGCTCAGCATACTAATCTGGCTTTACTTTTTATACTTCGTGGTTAAACTTTTCTGCTGGGTGGTTAAGGCCAAGCTAAACAAGATCTATATAATAAAACATGTAACATTTATATCTGACAAAGTCAGTCAAATCCCCCCAGGATTTACCTTGAAACCATGTACAGCGTTTTGTAGAACTTTTGTTAGTGTCAGCCATCTGGATGAGTCATGGCCATTTTCCCTCAGGATTTATCCTTAAACCATGTACAGCTGTTTATAGATCTTTTGATAGATTAAACAACAAAGAGACAGTAAGGTGAAAAATTAGGAAACGTGGGAGGGGCAAAATCATGCACTTATATACACAGGATGGTTAAGACAGTTGTTCCCAGAATCTCCAACAGGTTTTTGAAACTAGCAGTTAATTGGTAGAATTCCCACCTTGTCTAACTATATATGACTATCTGTGAAGTAAGCAACTACACTGAGGACCGCATTGTGCAATACTAAAGCTATGCTTGGAATGGCTGTCATCCCGGTCTTCTGGATGCATGCTGCTTCTAATAATATCAATGATTGCTATATTCTCTCCCAAGTATATGTTTGTTTAAAAATAATAACAATAATAAAAGAGAATAAGAAGCAACAAAAAATGCTGTAGGATTATTCCATTACAATTTAGTATATGGCTAAATTCCTAAATATCTTTGTACAAATGTGTAATTATTTTTTTCACATTCTATAGGGATGTAAAGTTTAGAATATCAATGACTGATGCAAAATACCTATTCCATGTTATGTCTAAGGCATTTAATATTCAGAAAGTGATGTTAGTCAAAATCAAACATACAAAAAAAAAAAGAGTGATGTTAAACTCAAGTGCCTATGTTATAGGGAATAATATCAATAAGCTTCTCTTCTGGAGGATTAACAACTTAAGTTTGCAGACCAAAAATTACAGAAAAAGAAGAGTTACAAGGATAGCCAATATATTAGCCTTAGCCCTTCAAGGTCAGTGAGGACTCAGGACATAAGAGCACCTGTGCTGTGATATCCTATAATTCAATGGTTTCCCAAATTTTCTGTTCAAGGAGATTATGGGGCTACAGAGGAAAGGGGTCAATGATGTATTGTTGTATGATTTTTGTCCAGTGCCGAAAGAAACGATGAGAAGACCCAATGAATGTAGCTTCAGAGTATTCACTGAGATTTCTCTTCCTCAGTGACCCCAGAGTCTCAGAAGGCCCTTCTTTTTATTTAGCATTAAAAAAATGGCTAAGGAGTATACATCACTAATTTAATAGATACAGCATATTCCAGACACATAGCTCATGCAAATACTAACAGATATATAGCTCACACAAGTACTAATAGACACGTAGCTCAGACATATGCTTCCAGACACGTAGCTCATGGATATGCTTCCAGACACGTAGCTCACGCAAAAGCCAACAAATAATACTTTACACAGGGGAGGAAGCAACCATTGGTGTCACGTAGCAGATAAACAAAGAACAGGGCACCCATGGAATGAGCCGACATCTGCAACCTGGAGCCCCAGCTTTCCAGGAATCTCAGGCAACAGAAAGCAGCCCTCCCTGGGCTCTGTCTATAATTTAAGGACAGGGTACCTGCAGGAGGAGCCTCTACCTGAAGCTCCAAGCCTCAGCTTTCTGAGACTCTCGAGCAGCAGAAGGCAGGCTTCCCTGGGCTCTGTCTATAACTCACCACTTCTAGGGACACCAACTGGTCTTCAATCTTATCTCTATGTCACTACAATGTATAGTGTGCCTAAGGAGAGTCACCTAGAGACAAAACATTCTCTCAGGCTTTCACAAAGAGCAAATTGCTCAAGCAATCACTGTGACTCATCCAGAGGGCTGACACTGTCAAAAGATCTACAAACAGTTATTGGCTTTTTTGAGACAAGGCTTCACCATGCAGTTCAGGCTGGCCTTGAACTCACTTTCTAGCCTAGTCTGGCTTCAAACTTGCAGTGGTCCTCTTGCCTCTGTCTCTTGAATGCTGGAATTATAGGTATGCACCATGATGCCCAGCATGAAGGAGCAGGTTTTTCAGTGGGACATTTTGTGGATCAGGGAACAAGCCTTAGAAGATGACTTAGGTTCAATTGGAGCTTTGTTGCTATTAGTTGTGTGGCGTTACAGTACTTTTTCTTTGAGATTTAATTTCCTTAGTCATAAAAATGAGGATAACTTTTATATTCAACTCTTGAATTATGCTGAGAATTAGTTTAATATAAGAAATTTAGAACCTGAAACAAACTTAATGTTTAATGTTGCCATTGGGGTAATGGTAAATATGTACCCTTTTTCCTAGTTTTTCTTTTGGTATCTGAAATTGAACTCAGGGCCATGTGCTTGCAGGCAAACAATGCGTTGTTAAGCTACAATCCCAGCCTCCTCTTCTCATTGTGAAAACCTAGAATTTCAGGCCGTCCTGGCTTTTCATGTTTTTTCTCCCCTTCACACACTTTTGTGGTTTTTGAGTGAATATTTTTCTTTCATTATCTGTTTCAAGATGCTATCACTTCTAATATTTTGTAGATATTACTATTGTTTTTTATTATGATATTATTTATCATGTTACTTTTGAAATTCAAATTTTATTTTTGTTTACATGGATGTAATAGACATTCTAAATATATTTTGAGTTCAACAAAACTATTTTAAAAAGTTGTATTGTATGTTTAACTTTGTATAGTCATATACTATTTTAGGAAGCAGAAGCTTTTATATGTCAATAGATAACAATTGAATTTTTAGAATGAAGATACAATACATTGTTACTTTAGTGTTCTATGACTATATTTTGATTTCTTTAATGTAGAATCTTGTTATGTTGTTCAGGCTGAGCTGGCCTTGAACTCATGATAATCCTTCTACCTCTGCCTTCTGAGTGCTGGCTTTACACATTTGTGCCAAGCAATAGATGTTTTTTCTCTTTTAGGCAGTAGTAGGGATTGAACCCATGGTTTTGTACATTCTAGGCAGATGCTTTACCATTGAGCTACATCTCCAGCTCTAAATAAATTTTTTTTTTTTTTTGTATATTTGGTATAGGGTCTACAAGCTCTAAGGGGTCTCACTCCGTAGATCAGAATTGTAGTGATTTTTCTGTTTTCAGCTTCCCAAGCGCTGCGATTATAGGCACACGCTACCATGCCCAGTCTCAATTGCCTTCTCAGCACATCCTGGGGCGGGACCAGCAATAGCATGCTAGGGATCTAACCCCGGTAGCTGTGCTCTGCCTAAGTAGGCACTTTAGTCCACTGAGCTATCTGGCCAGCCCTAGCCCCGAACATACTTTAAAAAAAAAAAAAGTCTCAATATGCAGCTTAGACTCGTAGTGATCCTCCTGTTTTCAGCTTCCCCAGTACTGGGATTACAGACATGCACCACTGTACCTGGACTTGATCTCAGGCTCTGTGCACCTGCGGGTTGGGGCTGGTGTGGCAGGTGGGGCTGGTGTGGCATGCAGGACCAGGAAATCGAACCTTGTTCCTGGAGCTTGCCTAATAGGCGCTTAGTCCACTGTGCTATCTTGCTGGCTCTGCAGTGCTAATTTTACAACTCAGTTCCTGTAATTCCACTCCTTCGCCATATGGATACCTGAGTCATTGTTGATCTGGCACTCACTTTTAATTATAGTTACCTGGCAGTACTCATGGGAGATTGGTACCAGGATCTCTGCAGATACCAAAAATCCACAATGCTCAAGTCCTTATATAAAATGATGTCGTGTTTGCTTATAATCTATCAATATGGTATTTTTCATGTGCTTTAAATCATCTTTAGAGTACTTATAATACTTAATAAAAATGTACAAGTTACATAAGTAGCTTTTCTGTGTTGTTGAGAGAATGATGACAAGGAAAAAAACCTGCACATGTTCAGTTCAAACACAACTTAATAATTTTCTGCCTGTAGTTGGCCAAATAAGAGTGTAGAGCCTGTAAAGATAGTGTGGATTGTGTTGTTGGTATTAATAGTAGAAATGGGATGCGGTTGTATCCTGTTAAACTTATGCTCTATTCAAAAATTGTGGCAGGGCCAGCGAGATGGTTCAGTGGTCTAATGCGCCTGCTTAGGACAGCCTAGGCAACTGCAGGGACCACGGTTCAATCCCCCGCACCACATGCTGCACCAGCCCCACCTCCTGGGCAGGCTGAGCTGGCCATGATAATAATAAAAGAAAGAAAAAGAAAAGAAAAGAAAAAAACTGTGGCAATTTTCTTAGGCATTAAAATCTTTTTATGTTTCCTTTTCAGGCTTCCTGACCAGGTTTGAATTAATACAGCTAATACCTCCAGGTAATGTGCCAGAAAATGCACTTTTCTTTTTGTTGTATTTTGGACAGGGTCTGTAGGTTCTACAGGGTCTCACCACATAGATTGGACACCCCAGGAAATAACCCTGTCCTCCATAGCCACCTCTCCTCCCCCCCTCCCCCCTCTCTTCCCTCCCCACTGTGTTTGCCCACCATTCCAGTACTTTCCTTTTTTATTGACTTGCCTATTCTGAAATTTGCATATAAATGGAAACTACACTACGCATACTTTTATCTCTGGCTCTTTCACTTAGCAGCGTTTCAAGGTTCAGCCATGTTGTAGCATATATCAGATCTTTTTTTTTTTTTTTTTTTGTCTTTTTGAGACAGGGTCTCGCTATGCAGTTGAGGCTGGTCCTGCGCTCACTTTTGTAGCCCAGGCTGGTCTCGAACTCTCACCAATCCTCCTGCCTCAGCCTCCCAAGTGCTAGGATTACAGGCGTGAGCCACCACGCCCGGCTTATATCAGATCTTAATTCCTTGATATTCCTCAATAATATTCTTTGTGTGATATGCAACATTTTATTCATTCATTCATCAGTTGGTGGACGCTGGGGTTGTTTCCACTTTGGGATTATTGCGAGCAATGCTTTTGTGACCATCTGTGGGCAAATCGTTACGTGTTTGCTTTCAGTTCTTTGGAGTGTATATACTTAACGTGTGGAATTGGCAGGTCACATGATCACTGCTTAACTTTTTGAAAAATTATGACACTGATTTTATTTTGGTTTTTGCATTTTTAAGTAGATGGGTAAATTTTTTCAAAAAAATTTAGTGACTTGAAAATTATATGAAATTCAAATTTCATCATCCACAAATGAAATTATATTTGATGCTGGCCACACTCATACTTAAGTATTTTTTTTTTTTAATACCTACTGTCATGGTGCAGTGACAGCTGGGTAGCTGTGACAAGATGGGCTTAAAAGCCTTAAATATTTACTGCCTGATCTTTTACAGAAGAAGCTTGTGACTCCTAGGCCAGGGTGATGCGATTTTAGGGAGAAACCGTTCTGGATGCCTTTGCTTTGTGGTGTCTGGAGCGATGTAAAACCTGAGCTGCGGAGATGTATGTGGTAGGGCTCACTGTGGCCTCTCCATTTGGCTCTTGTGATTTTAGGGTAGCTGCATAGGGTGTAATTGTGTATGAGAGAGAGGGAGAAAGGGAGAGAGAAAGGGGAGGAGAAGCGGGGAGAGGTGAAGGGACAGGCCGAGGGACAGGAAGGAGAGTGAGGGAGAGTGAGGGGGGAGGGAATGGGGAGACGAGGGAAGGGAGAGGGAAATGGAGGGAGAGAGAGATGGGAGAGGGAGGGGGAAGGAGAGGGGGAAGAGGAGGGAAACGTGTATTTATAATCTTGAAATTTTTCTTCTGCTATTGTTATTACACATTTCTACCTTTTCCCTGTATCAAAATGAAAATAATCATAACATTTACTCATAAAAAGCTTTCTCAAAGCACATTATCTTGATAGAATACTCATATTTTGGTGAACATGTTTCTTGGTCTTTTTCTTATGGCTAGTACATACAGTATGGACATTTTGTATAGTGTTATATATTTTCTTGTGCTACTAGCTTTCCCAATTCTGGACTACAATTTCATAGGCTTTTTTTTTTTTTAATGTGTTTTCGGATAGGATCTACAGGGTCTACAGGGTCTCGCTATGTAGATTGGACTTGTGATCTGCCTGTGTTCGGCCTCCCAAGAGCTGGGATTACAGGTGTGTGCCACCACATCCAGTCTCAATTGCCATCTCAGTGTGCACCGGAGTGTCATTTCTTTTTTTTGTTTGTTTGTTTAAAATTTACTTTTTATTTTATTAGTACATGTTTGCTGTTCTTGAAGGCTGCAGTCATCTTGGGGAGTGGTTACATGTGTATACCATAGTGTGCCTCTCTCTCTCTCTCTCTTTGTTTCTTTCTGGCAGTACCAGGGATCAAACTCATGACCTTGCGCTTGCCAGGCAAGCACGTATTCCACTGAGCTACCTTTCTAGCCCCTGTTTGCTTATTAATCTCCTTCCCATCCGTCCTTTATCCCCTACCCCAATTTTTATTCGTGTGGATATATTAATGTTTGCAATAACTGAGTATTATGTTCTACACATGGCCCATCTTTATTTTACTTATTTCTTCTTCCCATCTTTCTACCCTTCACTTTTTCCCTTGGACCACTTCTGTGTTGCAAGAGATCTATCTCCGTTGTTCTTTGCCTTATTCACATAAAGATACCATATAGTACTGAGCTTCTGTGTTTGGTTTATTTCACTCAAATGAGAGATAGTGTATGATATTTAACTTTGTATGTCTGGTTTATACTTTAAAGTGCATCTATTTTCTACAGATGTTGTTGATCTGTCATTTATAGCACAGTAGCATTCCATTATATGTAGGTTTTTTTTTTTTAATTTGGTCATCTATTGATGAGTATATAGGCTATTTCTTGGATTTAAGTATTAGTAGTTGTGCTGCCATAAATGTTGGTATGCAGTATCACTGTAGTATGATGTCTTAAGCTCCTTGGGGAAGATGCCTAACAAGGGAATTACTGGGTAATATGGCATTTCTAATTTCAGTTCTCTGAAAAATCTCCATAATGATTTCCATAATGTGTGCCAGCCTTGCCCCTGAGCTCTTGGGAGGCTGTAAACAGGTGGATCACTATGAGTCCAATCTAGTAATGAGACCCCGAACACCCTGTATACCCTTCCCTAAAATAAAATTTAAAAAAATGCTGATTTCCATAATGGTTATACTAATTTACATCCCCACCAACAGTGAAGAAGTGTTCATTCTTTACCACAGCCTCACCAGTATTTGCTATTGTTGGATTTCTTTTTTTTTTTAACTTTTAAAAAACTTATACATATTTATTTATTTGGCACAGGGTCTCACTATGCAGCCCAGTCTCGTAGTGATTCTCCTGTCTTAGCCTCCCCAGTTCTGGGATTACAGGCATGCACCACCATGCCTGATTTCTGTGACCAGCTCTGTGCAGGGCCAGAACAGCAGGTGCTACGAGGGCTCAGACCTGGGTCCTTGCACTTGCCAGGGAGGTGCTTAGACCACTGAGCTGTCTTCCCAGCTTCTTTGTTTGATTTCTTAATGACTGTCATTACTTTGCAACTCTGAAATTTCTTTGTTTTTTTGATCTGTCCTTTTGAGAAAGTAGGATATTAAAATGTTCTTCTATGACTGTGTTAGTGTTTATTTGATCTTTAAATGTCAGCAGTTTTAGTTTTATGAAAGTAGGTGCTGCAGTATTTGGTGTGTATATATTTATCATTCTTATCTGTTCTTATTGGGTTTCCCCTTATGTATTGACTTCCTTTGTTTCTTCTAATCAGTTTTTGTTTGAAGTTTACCAGGTCTGATACTCGAATTGCTAGCCCTGCTCATTTTCAGGGTCCTGTGCATGAAATGTTGTTTTCTATTCTCTAAGTTTTAGTCTATGAATATCTTCTTGGGTTAGATGATTTTCTTGAATGCAACATGTTGGATTCTGCTTTTTGATCCTGTCTGCTAGTCTGTTATTTTATTTTATTTTATTTTATTTTTGAGACAGGGTCTCACTGTGCAGTTCAGGCTGGCCTTGAGCTCACTTTTGCATCCCAGCCTGATTTCGAACTCACACCGTTTCTCCTGCCTCAGCCTCCCAAGTACTGGGATTATAGGCGTGTGCCACCATGTCCGGCTAGTCTGTGTTTTAATTGCAAAATTGAGGTCATTAAAATTGAGAGATCTGAGATGTGTTGATTACTGACTGTCATTGCCTTCTTTTTCTGTTGGTGTATCCTTTTGTGTTCTTTTTCCTGATATTTTGTATTGGTGTTTTATCATTGATCTCTCTGGTGTCCTCTGTGCTTTTAGCTATGTCTGATTCATTGTTTCTGTTGAGAATTTTTTTTTTTAAGTATTTAGTACAAGGGCTACAGGGTCTGACTATGTAGATTTGGACTGGTAGTGAGCCTCCTGTTTTCAGCCTCCCAGGCACTGGGATTACAGGCATATGCCACCACGCCCAGGCTCAATTGCTATCTCAGTGTGCCTTGGAGGCAGGGCCTGGCACAGCATGCCAGGGATAGAGCCCCAGCTGCTGTACTTTGCCTATGCAGATGCTTCAGTCTGCTGGGCTATCTGGCCAGCCCAAGAATATTTTTAAGTAGTTTTTGCTAAAGCTAGTTTAGCAGTAATATATCTTTGGAGCAGGTGTTTTTCACGAGAATATCCTATTTCTCCATCTTTTGAAGAATACCTTTGCTGGGTTAGTTATCCTGGGTTGGAAGTTATTTTCTCTTAGGGCTTGAAGTAGTTCACTCTAAGTTCTTCTGGCTTTTACAGTTTTATATTGAAGTTCTGCTATAATTCTTTATATTTGATTTAATTTTTTTTTTTGGTCTTTGAGACATGTTTTCACTATGTAGGTCAGGCTGGCCTTGAACTCACTTTGCAGCCCAGGCTGGTGTCAAAAATCATAGAAATCCTCTTGCCTCAGTCTTCCCAGTGCTGAGGATACAAGCTTGTACATTATGCTCAGCTTTGATTTTATTGTTTATTGTTTAGCTGCTTTCAAAATTCTGTTTTTGAGCTGGTTGTGGTGGTGCATGCCTATAATCCCAGCACTTGGAATGTAAAGGCAGGAGGATTACCTCATGTTTGAGGCTAGCCTGGGCTACAAAATGAGTTTAATATTAGCCTTAGCAAGATCCTACCTCAAAAAATCCGATCAAATAACATACAATTTAGGGCTGGCACTATAGCTCAGCAGCAGAGTGCCTGCCTGGCAAGCATGAGTTCTGAGTTTGATTTCCAATATCAAAACACACAAACAAAAACCTCTAAAGCCAAACAACCCTCCAAATTAAAAAAATATTGGGGGTGGGTGGATATCTGGTAATTTAATGCAGATTAAATTGCCTTGTGAGCTGCTTTTTTCCTCGTAATGATTTTGTGTTCTACAAGTGTCACATACTTGTGTCTTAGCTCTTCTCTGATATTAGATTTCCTTGCACGACTTCTGTTTGCACATTAGTGAATCCATCTGTGCTACCACCCATCTTTTCTTCAGCTCTTACTAGCCTTAGATCGGACTGCTTGTTGTCACCTGGCAGCTGCTGGAGAGTTTTCTTTTGTTTTTTTATTGAAACAAAAGTATTCTCATTTTACTTCTTTGATCTCTTTATCATAAATTTACTATTTTACCCTCAATATCCGACACTGTCTTCATCTTGGTCATTTCTACAATGTATGCATTCCATGCAGTTTTTTATTTTGGGCTATTTCTGTGTGACATCTTTTTGAGTGTTCCATACCCTTGGTTGAATCTGTCATTCAAATTTTAAGCTATTTTGGTGAGCTTGTTCAGTTTTTTACCTACTTTCTTGAAATTCACAATGAGAATATTGAGTGAAATTGCTGAGAACTTTTGGTTAATTTCCTCTTAAATCATTCTCTATGAACCTTTCATAGATTTCTGCTACCTGATATTTGTTTTCTTCTCCTTTTATGACCCCTTGCTCTCCCTTTTTTCTTTTTTGATTTTCTATTCTTCTATGTATATCTGTATTTATTTGTTTGCATATATATCATTTGTTTTTATTTTTAAAATTATATATGGCCCCTTCTTTTTCCCTTCCGTTTTTGAGGATGTTATTGCAGTTTGGGACTAAAGAAGTGGGGAGAGTTTGTGGTTTATATGAAGACTTTTAGTAGTATGTTGCTTTCCTGTGTAATTCTGATGTCCATATGTCAGTGCTAGTATTTACTGATTCTGCTATTTACTTTAAACGACTTTGCCTCTGTCCTTATATTTTGCCAAATTGCTTGTGGTTATAACAGAACACACAGATTCAGTTTCGCCGCACTTCTACGTCATAGTCCTCTTCCCCCCTTTGTCCATTCTCTGCACACTATGACTGTCTATCTTTTGTGGTCACCGTGCAGTAAGGCAGGTGAGTGGAGTGGGGTGAATGGGAGGGTCAGACGAGGAATGCAAGACACTAAGGGAAGGGGGTATAATGGCAGATAAGAAGAAGCTGTTGATGTGGACTGCGATTTTATTGAAGCCCTTTTAGTTGAGTTGAAGTGTATTTGTATTGAGAGTTTTGTGGGGATAAGGGTGAGATAGTGGAGAAAGGGGATCTCCTTTGGGAGAAGGAAGCTGTGTGCTTGTCAGTAAGACTATAAGCTCGGTAAGATATGGGAGAGGCAAAGTCTCAGGATGAGGAGGACTGAGTATAATATTAGAGAGATGGGAGGGAATTTAGGAAGTTGGAGGAGGAGTTTCCATGGTTGAAAAAAGAATAAAGAGACATGTTCACAACGTTGCCTCAGGGGGCTGAGGTGAAGAAACTAGATCAGTAGCTGAGGTAAGGGTGAGAACCCAGACACCTATTAAATTAGAGGCAATGAAAGAACCAATACACAGACATAGCAATCTAATAAGCACAGGAAGCCCTAAAAGAGCCTGACGCAACTTCACATTGCTAAGTAAATTAATAGGGCCAGACGGATAACTCAGTAGACCAAAGTGCCTGCTTAGGCAGGCACAGTGGCTGGGGTTCAATCTCTGGCCTACTGTGCTGGGCCTCGCCCCCCGGGGTGTGCTCAAACAGCAAATGAAATGGCCTGGCGGCATGCTTGTATAATCCTAGCTCTTGGGAGGCTGGAAACAGGAGGATCACTACAAGTCGGATCTGTGTAGGGAGACCCTGTAGATGCTGTACTAAATACATCAATAAATAAATCAATAAAACTCCCAAACTTAAGCCATAAAATGACTGATGGGTACACAGATTAACTGTTCCCGTGAGACTCTGTATATGTGACTCCCAGTAGCTTCTATGCCAGAGCATCCGAGTGCTCACGGCCCGATAACTCCTCTGATCCCTCCACCGCAGCGCGGAAACTAACTCAGACTTGGACTGAGCACTTCCTTCGGCCAGGTTGCAGGCATTACTCCAGTTTGATCCAGTCCAAGTTCTTGGGTTAGGAACACTTGCTGTCCCTCTCCTTGGACGTGATGGTGTTTTTAGCAGACAGGTTCACTGCCATGAAATGCCATTGTCAGGTTTATTGCTATCCAATCAAATCAGCTACAATAGTAACAGGCTAATGTGCTGAGTGGTATCAGGGCTGGTTGTTAAATAACCTAGCGTGATACCCTGTTTCGGATCTCCATTAAACCTAGAGGAAAAAAAACCCCTGGGTTATAATGCAAGCATCATAACAGCCCAAGTCCTGATGCACAATTAATGTGTGCTATGTGTGATGGATGCCTATGTCTTCTTTAGTGGTGGAAAACAGCAATGATAATTGTATACAATCAGCTGTCTAAAGACCAAGGGGTTCAGGGCCAGGCAGTGCCAGATGCAGGAAGAGAAGAGAAAATGGGAACAATGTCCTTCCTTCTCTTTCTTAAGTCCTCTGTTCTGTGGTATGGGAAGGAGAATATAGGCAGCCGGGGGGACCTGATCCTAGAGAAGGGAAGAGGTCATTGGATATAAATTTAGAAGAGGCTAGCAGGGAAAATTGGGTAGGAAATTGGTAGTGAAAAATAGGGATGGGAAAATATTCTGTGATTGATACAAATATTAGAGAAAAAGCTCAAGGGGAAAAATCCTTCTCAATTTAGGAGGACTTGTGGGTTAGTTAGTTCAGTGGTTTACGTGCCTGCTTGGGCAAATCCAGTCAGGTGTAGGGGACTGTGGTTTGATCCCCAGCTCCACATGCCTTACCAGACCCTCCCTAAAGGCAGGCTCAGCCAGCCAGCCAGCCAAAAAAAAAAAAAAAAAAAAAAATCAAGGGAGACAAATGAAAAGGACAATAGGAAATTTCAGAATGAATAAAACACAGTAAAAAAAAAAAAGAATTCAACAGGGAGCTGAGTGGGAGTGGTGCATACCTGCTAAGGCCCCTGAGATCCTGAGATGTGAATAGTTCAAAAATGTCCACACCAAGCAAGACACCTTCTAGTGCTGAAGTCTAAGCAGTTGGAAAGAACTGGAACAGTAAGGGAAATTAGATCACAAGCTGTTTGGTCACCCTCCTCTTGCAAACCAGGACTTGTAGTGGATCAGTTACAAAATGACAATCTAGAAACTTATTGGCAATCGATGGCTCCCAACCTCATTTAGTGAAGATTCAGTTCAGAAAGAAAACAACAGTGAAGACAGTTATGTATTTATGCTCACTACAAGTCTGATGAAAGCTGCACACCAAGAAGATCTCAGAGGAGGAAATAATTTTTGTTATCTTCAAGAAATTGGACAACTCGAATTGGTGGAACCACGTGGCTGGGTTCACGTTCCCTTAACTGATAATCCAGTGAAGCCAACTGGCACACTCATGATACAGACTGTGGCTCTAACCAATCACCAAATGGAAGAGACACCTGCATGAGACAGATTCAGAGAGACACCCCAGTGGAAGAGAGCTCTACTGGTAAATTTTCTAGGTGTACATCTGTTGATTTTATAATGTACTGTTCAATGAGGTGTTTTAAATGGAGAAAAAAATGGTTAAGCATGTTATTCTGACATACGTAATGATATGACCCTAGGTAGATCTCTTTAGTGAAAAAAAATCAGTTATTTTGCACTTTTATATATGTTTAAAAGTATTTTTTATCTTGATAAATCAGTTTTGGTTCAAAAAAAAAAAAGTCAAACTAAAGGATATGTATAAAAGCAGGAGAGATATAAAAGGACCAGGGAGAATTCCCTTACCCTCCATAAACTATTGGGAGAAAAAAGGCAAGAGGAAGAAGGGTAAAATGATAGAATAAAAGTGTGGAAGGAAATGTGTAGAGGAAGGAAAACATCAAAGAATTCTGAAAAATACAAAAAAGTTAAATAGTAAAATAAAAAAAGAAATGACACAAATAAAGAATAATGAAAGAAAGTTTCTGGATGTTTCGTTCTTTTCTTCAGCCTAGGATCAGAGCCCCGCCAGGACGTGCCTTTGTTCCTGCTGGCAGTCTAAGGTGGGAGCCTGTCCCCAGTGCAATACTGGGTTAGAGCTCCGCTTATGGTGAGAATATAGCAGCAAAGCGAGCATCCAGTCCTGGGTACCTCAAGCTGAACCTGGCCTCTGACCACAAGAGCTAGGTCCACGTTTGCCAGTCCTTACCTCTCACAGAGACTCTTCCCGGTCTGTGTTCTAACTACCAGCAGTCTCCCGTGATAAGCGTCTTCCCCTCATCTACTTTGAAAACAAGGTGTTGCTCTGGGACCCAGCTTCTAACACTCAGCCCAGTGGTATCCCCACCAGCTCCTGCTTTGCAACTGTAGGTGCAGGCACTTGTCCTGAAGACAGTCACCCACCACTGACCGTGGAAGGCCTTTCCGGAAGTAGTGTACCATGCTCTCACCACTGTTTTACACTGCAGCTGGTTCTTTCTGTCCCAGTGTAGTTCTCCAGGTCTTTGTGAGCAGAAGTTGTTACTCTTGCTTTGCCTCCCAGCTTGTGGCTATCCAGCCACTGCCAGTGTTATCCTGCGCTGTCACCCCCCACGGTGTGATTTATTTATCTGTCGCTCATGATTCCCAGGAACTTCCATTCACTTCAGTTTCTCTCCCACTTTTTTTCTTTTTTTCTTCAGACTTTATAGACACTTTGCCTTAGAGAAACCAAGTTGCTGGCCCTCACTGGCCCACCATTTTACTGTCATTTCTTTTTTATTAATACATACGGATTGTACACTGTGATGTTAAATGGTACCCCATTGTGTCTTTTATAATGATGGCTCTACATGATCACTTGATAGCTGTGAAGAATTTCATTAATTTGCTTGTACTTTTATAAGGTTATGAGTAGTATGTTCATATTATTTTGGGCTTTTTTTTAGAATTTATTTTATTTATTTTTTTCTTGTTTCAGAACCTTTGTTTATTCACTCATTATTATGGCCAGCTCAGCCTGCCCTGAGGGCAGGGCTGGCGCAACATGTGGTGCTGGGGATCAAACCACGGTCCCTGAAGCTGCCCAAGTTTTCCCAAGCAGGCACTTTAGACCACTGAGCCATCCCGCTGGACCCCATGTTCATATTATTTTGGAAATTAGTTTTTTTTTTTTTTTTTTTTTTTACCCTACCTATTATCTGTAGTTTACTTGTGATTTTCAATAGCTATGTTTTTCTGTAATGTTATCCTCATTCAATTGTTATCAAGCATGTAGGCTTTATCTTTTACATCCTTGTAATGTTTTTCCCTTGGCATATTGATGAGGAATAAAATTATTGGCTTGAAATGTACCTTGTACACCTGGGGTAAACTAGTACACAGTAAGGTTTCACTACGACCTCTGCATCCACCAGTCGAAAGCATCCTGTCCCCATGCGCTGGTAAATACTCTATAACTTGGATTTATTATTTCTGATCCAATTTCCTCTATACCTTTCTGAATTGTTTCTTTACTTTGGATGCTATTATTCAGAGATTTCAGGTGTGTGATTTCCAATTTCTTCTATACTATTGTTTCCTGTATTTGTTCTGGGTGGGCTCGAGGCCTGAGAACACATTTTGCTCCTTCTCTTTGTCATTTTGTGTAGCCCTACCTTCTGACCTTTGATGTAGAACTTTGGTAGAATTTTTACCTTAGTATCAGATTTGGATCTACCAAGTTCAAACTCATCCGGGTGGGTATGGCTTGGATCTGGCTGCTGAGCACCACTTCTTCCTGCTGCAGCCCTTGGAGTTGAATCTGCTGTGGCACTGTGAGAAGATATTCTGCTCCTGGATCAGCTGGGTGGGTCTTGTCTCTAGTCTCTCTTCAGAGAGTTCTGTGGCAGTTTTCCACACTAGGCCTGTGTGATGGATGAAGTTCCACTCACATGCTGGGCTTTGTTGCTGGATCAAGTGAGTTTCTGGCAGGCCCAGGATGGTCTCACTCACACACTTGGCCTGATTGCTGGGTCTAATGAGATTCCGGCGGGTCCAGGGCAGTCTTGCTCCTATGTTTTAATCAGATAAAATCATTATACATGTATTTCATCCTTTTGTTTCTTCATTTGGATACTCTATCTTCTTTTTCTTAAGAGAGCATGAGAAAAGGAAGGTAAGAGGCCCCCGTTAAAGGGGTCGAGGTGGCACAGAGCAGCATTATGTTCCTTGTTAAGCCTGCCCACAGTTGGATACCATTGGAGCAGAGCATGAGCCCCATTGAAGTGTCATAGGCCTAGATGTCTTGGTCTCTGGGCCCAAAAGCAGCCCCTGGGAACAGACAACAGCCCCTCTTTGTCAGTCTAGGGATAGACATGAGCTATGTCATTACTTTCTTAGTAGATAGAGTAGAACACATGGTTCCCACCTGTTATTCAGAAATTTTCACTGAAAGTTTTTCAGCCAAAACTTGACAGGCTAAAATCAGGCCATTGGCTTTTTTCCATAAGTATTTTCTTATTTGACCTAGTTTTATATTCTAACATATATCACTGTTAAGCTGCCAGTTATATTTTGGTGTGCTCATAAAATAGAAGCATGTGTAGCTAGGGAGATAACTCAGTAGAATAAGCACTTGCCTGGCAAGTGTAAGGCCCTGAGTTCAATCCCTGGTTCCACTAAATAAATAAACAAACAAATAAATAAATAAATAAAGCAAGCAAGCAAGCAAGCATGTTCATTTTGGCCTTACTTAATTTTGTTTATTTATTTATTTATTTGTTTATTTTTGGTGACACTGAGGTTTGAGCTCAGGCCCTTGTGCTTGCTGGGCAAGCACTTATTCTACTGAGCTATCTCCCCAGCCCCTGGTCTTACTTAACTTTGCATATATTAAAAAATTACCTAGTACAACACAGCACTGTAAAAATTTTAGCTAATATAGTATATAGAATGAAAACAACCTCATTCATCCAAAACTCCTGCCAGATAATTACTTTATTAATAGTTTGTCACATATTTTTAGATGCTTTAAAATGTAATGAGTGTATATAATATATTTAGTATATTCGACTAACCATGTACACACCTGTGCACACTACATATGCTATCTACATGACTATATAATGTATTGATGTCATTATGGTTCATGTCTAGGTGTCCCCCCAAAGCTTCAGGCGGTCATTGTGGGTGATCCCTAAGGGTTTTGACTGATTCACAGTCTAATGCTGGGATTATGAATGTGAGTGTTACACCTGACCTGGGGCAGGAAGCTTGCATACACTGGCACGAGAGAGAAAGAGGCCCACTCTCCTCTCCTCTTTCTGCTCATGCTGCTGCTTTTGCTGTTTTTCCATTGCCGTGAACTTTGGCCTCTGCTATGTCAAGCTCTGCCTTGGAGCCAGTTGAATATCGAATGAAACCACCGCACACCATGAGCTAAATGAGCCTTGCCTTCTTTGATTTTAGGTGTGGGGTATTTCAGCTCAGTGATGACAAGAGAAAAGTTGCCATGGCAGATGTGCTTGTCACATGTATGCATTTTCCAACTTGCTCTTAAAATATCAGTAGCTCTGGAATAATACGTTTTTCATGCAATCAGAAATCCATCTGTGAAAGGTGGATTGTTTCAAAATCATGACAGTTGGAGAATATTCAAGTTGAGTGCATGCATCCATACGGTTATAACTCAAATTAACCAGAGGCAAGGTGGGAGCCTCATTATGCTTTTTGTTTAGATTCCTTCAACTTCAAACTGACTTTGAATTGCTCAAAATAACATTTAGTTTCACTTAGCTTCAGATGTTATGCAGATTAACTCATTAGTGTGTTCTACATTTGTTAGTAAGGATGTAATTTACACATCTCCTCTGTGCCACTCTTGTGGGTATGATGCTGGGGGCACCAGGCCTATTGCAGTAGCTGTGAGTCCTCAGTATCTGCTGGTCCTCAATATGAACCATCTGGGTCAACATTAGCTGGTAAAGGTCTCGTGTGGCCTGCACTGTGGGGTCTCATGGTCAACATCTGAGTTCTTAGCAGTTTCTTTCACAGGGTGGTTTATTATGTTTTCATTTTGCTGCAGATGATAGTTTACTGTTTGATATTGTGTATTGTTTGACTTTTTTTTTTTTACAATCACTTTCAAACACAATTGACCATTAAGGTAGGGACAAAAGTGGTAATACCCAGATCTGCATATAATTTTACTACTAAAGAATGAAGAACTCGGGTGATCTTGCTTCATATAATTCATCCAGTTCTTTTGCCAAGGTGGAAAAGAAGCAAGGGACACAAGGGGGCAGCCTAATCCTGTTCAACAGTGAGCTTGGTGGCTTTTAAAAAAAAAAAAAGTAAATAAATAAAATAAAATAGCCTCTGTGTGAATACTTTCTTTTTTGGTAAGTTATATATACTCATTGTAACTAGAAGGTCCTATTTAGGAGAGAACCTTTTTACTTAACACTTGGCTTTACACTGTGGTCATTACACTTCATACTTACTAGATGTCAGCAAGGAAAGGACTTTTGTTTTGATGACTTGCTCTGGAATGTCCTTGTCATGCAGCATCATGATAGGTATCATAAACGCCCAGAGCCTCAGTTCTTTCATCTGTAAAGACAGTATGAAGGAGACCCTTTATCTGGAAGCGCATTGTTAATTTTGACACGTCTGTGAAAGTTAGATATTTCTTTAATCAGAGTTTTAATTTAAATCATATTTATTTATTTCAGTGTTTTGAGAAGGGGCCCTTCTGTGTAGTTCAGGCTGGCCTTAAAATCAGTATGTAGCCCAGGCTACTTTCAAACTTGTGGCTCTCTTCCTGCCTCAGCTTCCTGAGTGCTGGCATTGCAAGTCTGTGCCACCATACCCAGCAGAATCATTTTTCTTAAATTCTCATTCGTTTCTTTCTTTGGGAGGATATTGTTCACTGATGGCTTTGCTGACGTCACTGTCTCTTGCACTACTCATCAAGACGGCTGCCTTCCCTTGGCCACTTTGCTGGGCCTGTGAGACTTGCTGAGCCTGCGATGGTTCTTTCACTGAGGCTCTTGCTGCGTGTCTTCTTGATGTGCTGACATTTTCACACTCCAAAAGTGACCAAATTGGGGACACTGTATTAAAAATTTTCATCACCATATATTTTAATGCCTTAAAAACTCTGCTTCGGTCTGGTTTTATCATTATTTCATAGAGTACATGGGCAAGCTTCTTCTTCTTTGACCTCTTATTTTTGTTTTAAATCTAAGTTCTTGCTAAGTTTAGCTCTTATTTTGAACCCAACTCATCTGGACCTTTAAAGTTAAATTCTTAGTCTCTGAACTGTGAGTTTTAGTAGAAAGTTGTACTTTGTAGGTAGAGATAGATTAGGAAATTGGTACCTCTCTTCCCATTTTCAGATTGTGCTGATGGAGAAAAAGCGAGTGGCTGAGTAGGATGGAGGATACCTGTCAAGAAAGTGCACTGACAAAAAAGGAGTATGAGACAAATAGCGTAGAAGCAGAAAGTTGCTCTTAGCACTATACTTTTTTAAACAACGTTTATTTATTTATTTGTTTGTTTGTTTATTTATTTATTTATTTATTTTTGAGTGGGACTGGGGTTTGAACTCATGACTTTGCTCTTGCCAGGCAGGCACTTATGCCAGGGAGCTATCTCTTAGAACTAAACTTATCTCCTGACCATCTTCTCTCTCTCTCTCTCTCTCTCTCTCTCTCTCTCTCTCTCTCTCTCTCTCTCTCGGAATTGGGAATCGAACTCAGGACCTTGCACTTGCTAGGCAGGCATTCTCTAGCCCCTTTGTCTCTTTACTACTGGTAATTCTGTTAGCAGTCTGCTTCTCACTCGTGATACTTCTAATATTAGTTATAAATTTATGTATTTTAAAATACTTTAATGTATTAATTTAAATATATTAATTATTTTTTGACGTGTGTGTATTTTGTGTATGGGATTACAGTACAGAGACTGAACCCAGGGAGCATGGAACTACATCTCCAGCACTTTTTATGTTTTTAGTTTGAGCCACAATCTCATTATGTTGGAGTCTAAATTTTAATCTTCCTTTCCTCTGGATAGCTGAGGTTATAGACATGTACCAGTGTGCCAATTAATATTTATAGATTGGAAAGTCCAGGAGAGAAAGAATTGTATTCATCTTGTTCGCTAGTATACCTCCATAGTCTAGAACTCTTGACACATAGTAGATCCTCAATGAGCATTTCTAAAAGTAATAGAGAAATGACTGAGAAGGGACTTGGGGTATAGCTCAGTGCTAGAGTCCTTGGCTATGATCTGCAAGCCCCTGAGTTCAATCCCCAGCTTAGGGGGTGAGGGAGAGAAAAAGACTGAGAGTAACTTGAAGAAGATTTTAGAGATTGCTTAGTCTTTTTCATTTTTACATTTGTGGAAACTGTCTTTCAAGGAGAGGAACTAATGCTTACTGAGTGGCCATTGTAAGCAGGCACTCAAGTGAGTTGTCTCATTTGAATCTTTATGGTCTTTTAGATAAGTGAACATCAGGATTCCACTTACCAAGTACTCACTTTGCTCCAGGCCCTGTTCTAGATACTTGGAAG
Organism: Myocastor coypus; assembly: GCA_004027025.1. Taxonomy (NCBI): domain Eukaryota; kingdom Metazoa; phylum Chordata; class Mammalia; order Rodentia; family Myocastoridae; genus Myocastor; species Myocastor coypus. The sequence continues at coordinate 46,887 of PVJA010001562.1, forward strand.
GAGCACCCAGGTTACAGCACTGTACCACTTTTCTCTGAATGTCATTAGAATGGAATGCTAAAATGTTTGTCTGTAATGCCATTTCAAGGGGCCTGTGACAGATGCTGATATTGTGGCCCTTGTTCAGGTAGGATTCTCTTGGCTGGGTACTGTATTTCCAGGCTTGCTCTGAGTTTGTAACTTTCTAGACAGCTGTTCCAGCAATAGAACAATAAACGGAAACGCTGACTCCACTGCTTTCATAGAACATTCATGGAGGCACGTCATTAGTAAATACATGCATGAAAACATCAGTGATGAATATTATTCTGAAGTTAAAGTAGGGCAGGTAGCATAGGCTGCTAGATTTAGAGCTACTAACTTTCGGATGCTGTGATGTTTAAGTCCAGTCTGCAACGTGATAGGAGGGGGCCAGCCATTCAAGGATCTGGAAAAGAAACATTACAGGAGGAACAGTAGGACAACACTGTTAAGGCAGAGGGAACTCCATGTGTTTGAGGCACAGCAAGCATGGTAGCAGGGATTTAAGAGAATGACTCAGAGGAGAGGTAATAAATGAAGTAGGAAAGATATAGAGATTGCTCAAAGATGGCTCAGAGGGCAACCTCTGGGTGTTTTCGCTCAATTGTTACTTATCCTATTAGATCAGAGGTCGTTTCTGTGATGAGTTCATCATAATATTCCTTTCGCCATCCAGAGATAATATACTTGATATAATCAACTTATACATAGCACTGCAAAAATCAGTACTATTTCGCTAGAAAATGATTTATAATTAAACAATATGCATATCAGTATGTAAATATTGAGCATGAATGAGGTATTGAGATGTGGCATAATTTCAAAGTTCCAAATAGGCCTTAGGAAAGATAAAAAATAGTAAAATTATTCCTTGACTTATAAAGTACTTACATTCCCAGAAAATTCAGTGTATTTTTAAATCATGCAGATATGCTTTATACTTATATATACAGTAGATTTAAGTTCTTGGCTTGGCTAATGATCACATGATCTTTAACCTGAAGGTATATTGGGCAGGACATTAGAAAGTCGTGCAGGGTAGGGAAAATTGTTTGCAATTCAAGAGTGGCTTACATCTCTCTCTCTCTCTCTCTCTCTCTCTCTCTCTCTCTGTATACACACACACACACACACACACACACACACACACACTTTTTTTGGAAAACAGGAGAAACAAAATTTTATAAAAATGATGATAGACTAATAATAAATAATACATTGTATGTGATTATCTTTAAAATAGTCAGAGATGAGTGTTCCATTGCCATTCAAATATTGTAGATGCATGAATTCAGCAGAATAACCCAATATAGTCCAATAGCCCATAATAGTAGTGGGTTATCAGCAGAACTGGCAATGTCAGAAGTTGTTGACTTGAGCCTTTTACAGCTCAGCATATTAAAATGGTTACTTTTTTATACCTGTCCGCATCTTGTACTCTGAATAACTACTATGAAAACAATAATATGCAATGTATTAATTATTGTAACTGTCCTACTAACCTGTCTTGAAACGGTCTCATTATTTCTCATTAACATTGATAAAATAAAATAAAATAATAGAAGTTACTCAAAGTGCAAGTATGGGAATAAAAATATATGATCAATATAAGTGCAAATTTTCTTTTTCTATGGACTAAGAGATGCTAACAGAATAACTAATGTCTATTTTTTTCTCTTTTTTCTTCTTTCCTTTCCCCTTCCCCATATCCTACTTCCTTTTACCTTTTTAACAATTTCTTCCCATTTTTATAGTATCTATTATACATTTTAGACCTTACTTTTTTAGTCTCTCACACCAGATAGGCAATATGTTGTTTACATGTGTGAACCTGATTTATTTCACTAATGAGTATGGTCTCAAGTTGTATCCATTTACCTATAAAAGTCTCAAATTTATCGTGCTTTGTGGCTGAGTAGTACTCTATTATATGAAAAGATACTACCTTTTTAATTCATGCCTCTGTTGATGAAGTTGTTCCCAAGATTTAACTATTAAAGATTGTGCACCTATAAACAATGGTGCATGTCTGTCACATATGTTGTTTTTAATTCTCCTGAGAATATCCTAGAAGAGGAATAACTGGGTCAAATGGGACTCCTGTGATTTTAGCTTTTTGAGGAATCTCCATACTGATGTCTACAATGCTTGCCCAGTCTGCATTGCCACCACCAGTGGAGAAGGGTTCCTTTTCTCTATAGTCTCTCCAGCACTTGTTAATGATTGTTTTGTTGATGATAATCATTCTTTCTAGAGTTGGAATCTCATTGTTGTTTTATTTTGCATCTCTTGAATGAGTGATGATGATGAACATCTTATATGTATTTATTTGCCATTTGTATTTCTTCATCTGAGAAGTGTGAATTCATCTTAAATGCCAATTTTCTAATTGGCACTTTGAATTTGGAAAGGCTGATTTTTTTCAATTCTTTATGTATTATATATAGAAGTCCTTTGTCTAAGGGACAATTGGTGAAATTTTTTTTTCCCAATCTGTGAGTTGCTTTTTTACCATGTTGATGACTTCTTTTAATGTGCAAAAGCTTTTTAATAAGATGAGATGTCACTTGTTGATTCTTTCAAGTATTTCCCCTGTAGCTTCAGTTTTGTTCATGAACTCTCTGCTTACATCTGTCTTCAAGATTTCTACCTACTTTCTCTTCCAGTAGATTTGGTATTTTTGTTTTAATATTCATATCTTTGACCCATTTTGACTTTACTTTAGGGCATGGTGAAAGATCATGAGTCTAATTTTAGTCTCCAGCATATAGACACCAGTTTTTCTAGTACCCTTTATTAAAGGGACTTTCTTTGTTCCCGTGCACATGTTTGGCTGCTCTGTCAAAGATAAGGTGGCTGGGTTTGTTTACAGTTGTGTCTGTATCTTCTATTCTGTTCAACTGATCCTCAAGTATGTTTTTTTTCCAGTACCATGCTTATTTTATCATGGTAGCTTTGTAGTATAATTTCCTGCCTTGCCTTTATTGCTCAGAATTGCTTGTGCTATTTGAGGTTTCTTCTGGTTCCAAATAAATTTTAGAAATATTTTCTCTTATTCTGTGAGGTATACTGATATATTTTGACTGCAATTGTATTGGTTCTGTATAACAATTTTGGAAATGTGGCCATTTTCAGTATAAGAAAAACTAGAAAGAGAGAAAACTGGGGTGGCCCCACTCATTCTATTCCATGTGTCTTTGTCCTCGAGCACAAGGCTGGTTCACCGATCTCATCAGCTGTTGCTTCATACTGGTATTGTAGCTTCAGACTTTTTATGCCACTCGTCCTGCTTGTGCATCCTGTGCACCGTGGCTAGGATCTCACTGTGGCACCAGCATTCCTTCTGGTCTCTGGCCCTTCCTGAGCAATTTACTTAATTTGTGGCAGCAGGAAGAGAGAGGGGCCATTCTCTGAGCCTTCTGGTGTGGTGCACCTGGGTGACAGTGGCACTGGCAATGGTGATGCGAAAGGCCACCCCAGCTTAAATTCTCCAGGACACTCTAACACCTCTAGCCTCTACCCATGAAATGCTCTTGCAGATGCCCATAATGTCCATGATATGCTGAGAAGCATAGGTCCAACTCTTCTCCAGCCCATTGACTTCCCATACCATAGAAATACTGAACCTCAGTTTACACTATAGCCTTTGTGCCAATCTGGATTCTATTTCACCCCCAAAACCTGGTGCATGGTTTATTCTTGGAAAATATTTCTTCGAGGAAACAATAAATAGATACATAAATAAAAGCATAGATTTTCTTATCTTTTTGTTTTGTGAAGCCTTTTTTCCCTTCCACTCTTCTTGACTTGAAAAGGCTATTAAAAATTATCCACAACATTTCTGGGTAGTGTGATAGCACATGCCTGAAATCCATCACTCTGGAGGTGGAGGCAAGAGAATTGTCGTAAATTTCAGGCCAAGCTGGATTATACAGTGAATTCAAGGCGAACCTGGGCTGTGTAGCAAGAGTGTCAAGAAAAATATCCACTAGACAAAGCGTAGAAGTTGTTTTTCTTTTAACTAGCAAGGACTGGGACCATAGTCTGCTTTTACCCTAGTGCCGTCTCTGCTGTCATCTGTCCATCTAAATTGTTTTGTTGAACTTGGGAGTGTACATATGTATACTTATACTGTTTGTCCATTCTTTCTAGCATGGGAAGAGTTGGCCTACTATGAAGACAACACACGAGATTTTCTTTTCCCCGAGCCCAAACTGACACCTTCCTACCCTGGAATACACCGGGAGGTGCTCATGAAGACTTCCAGAGGATTTCCAGTAAGTGAGCCTACCTATCTAGCATTCTGGTGGTAGAACAATCCTTTCTTTCATCTTCTTTTTTAATTAGTACATGTCTGTAGCACAAGATAATTACATTTATTGTGAAGAGCCTGTACATGGGCATAACACACCTTCATTTACTTTTCTCTCCTTACTGTACCATCTCTCCCTGTTCCCTCCCCTACCCATTTGCAAAAGCTCTAATTCTATCTGTCATCAGTTGTTTTTAAAATTCTGTCTCTTCCTTCCCTACCTCTTTTACCCATCTTTTGTTCCTCTCCCCATTTGAAAAAGATCTCACTACTTCCTATGAACCATCTTTCATTTTGCCCTTTATAGTTTGGGCTTCTCATATAAGAGAAACTATGTGACATTTAAGCTTGTGTGTTGGATGTGTTTCACTTAAGGTTATGTTCTCAAACTGCATGCATTTGCCTACAAATACTTTTAAGCTTATCTTTCTTCATGGAAGAGTAGTGCTTTGTTGGGTATAAATACCACATCATATTTATCTGTTCATCTGTTCATGGACATATAGGTTATTTTCAAGTTTTAGTTACTGTGAATTTTATCGTTATAAACATAGGTATAGATATATCACAGTAATATGATGACTTTTATGGGAAGATATCTAGAAAGGGAACAGGTGGATACAATGAAATGTCTGTTTTTAGTTTTTATGTATTTATTTGGTACAGGGTCTTGCTATTCAGCCCGGATTTGTCGTGATCCTTCCGGTTCAGTCTTCCCAGTGTTGGTATTGCAGGCATGGACCACCACACCTGGTCTTTGTGGTTAGGACAGCATGGTTGGGGTCCTGGCACCTGCATGGCATGCAGTACCAGGAATGGAGCCTCAGGTCTTTGTGCCTACCAGGCAGGCACCTACCACCAGTCTATCTCCCCAGACCCTGTTTTTAGTTTTTGAGAAATCTCCATACTGATTTCTGTGGTGATCTATTATTATTTTTTAATGTATTTTATGCAGCTGAGCTACTTCTCTGGCTCCCCAGCATCTTTTCTGGGAGAAACACGATCATTTTATTGCTGACAGGATTTATCCTGGACAGATAGCTTCATCTTGTTTAGTATCCCAGTTGGTAACTCTGTTTAGATGCTCAACTGAAGATATCAAATTATACTGATTTCCATTACTGATCTGAGAGGTAGAAGTCTTCCTGCCTAATCAGGCCAAGTTCTTACTGTGTTCACATTGTCACATAGTTATAAAAAGGTTGCTTTTTAACTTCTCCCTTGTCGATTAAAGGAATGATTTGTTCAGTGATAAGTATTATGACTATGTAGAGGAGTAATAGTAGTAATTTTGTCTCTCATTTATTTCATGCCTTTACCTTTTAATATAGGTTCTCCTTAACAATTGCCAAGTTAGCCACAGCAGGTATTAAGTCTTCACTTAACAAAGCAGACACTGATGGTGGCTTAGTGCTTGATATTGCTGAAGGACCCTGAAAGGCACAACACCTATTGAGCTGGTAGTCTGTTTGGAGGCATCATCTGAGCCCCAATTCGGGATATTCATTTTGATATTGTTTGATGATTTCTGACTCAGTAGCAAACTTGACAGTTTTCCTGACTTTTATGCCACTTGGATACCCTTCATTTTCATTTATCTATTTACTTATTTTGTGGGACTGGGGTTTGGACACACAACCTTGCACTTGGTAGGCAGGCATGTGTGCCATGGAACTGTCGCCCCAGCCCCGCCCTCCACTTTTAGGGCTGTACCTGAATGATAAAACACATTTGACAGTTAACTTTTCTGCTGCTGCCCCATGAATCGCTACTGTTATTACTTAATGAAGTATTATTGTTTTCACTTTGCTGAAACTATTGTGCAGAATATGTGTTTGCAGGACCTCTGTTTATGTGATGCCTGCAGTGGCAGAGCTTTGGATTTTAACTATGTCAAGCAGCAAACATTCATCAAGTGTTGTTCAAATAAAAAACAGAGAATTTTAAGCCTTCTATTATCCTTTAAAATTTTTATTTATTTATCTATTCATCTATTTATTTATTTTTTGGTCTTTTTGAGACAGGGTCTCACTGTGCAGTTCAGGCTGGCCTTGAGCTCACTTTTGTAGCCCAGGCTGGTCTCGAACTCACACTGATCCTCCTGCCTTAGCCTCCCAAGTGCTGGGATTACAGATGTGTGCCACCACGCCCAGCATATTTTATTTTTTAATTTTAAAGAGAATTTAAAAAGTAAAAATGGTACAGAAATTCCAAGCAATATAAGAAATTAACAAATTAATAAGATATTGTTATCTTCAAACCAGTTCTTCAGATAAGCAGATATAGGCATACAACGTTGATCAAACAATATAAGCACTAACCATTCCTTTCAATGAACTAATAGAAGTCATCTTTGAGGACCTGGTGCATAACATAGTTTTTCTCTTCAACATTATCTTTCATGTATTCCTTATTTCCAGGGCACTTGTGAGATGCTTGCCTTGAATGTTCTGTTATTGGCATACTGCTCTTCTGAAGCGAAAAGGGAATAAAAACTGATGAAAATAAGCCTGAGTTAACTCTGTTGTAATGACTTTGGTTTGCTCAAATTTGTTAAATACATTTTCGAACGTTGGTCTGGTTTTCAGTTAAGTATGAAAGCAAGGGGAAACGTGCTTTCTTGTATTTTCTTTCTTTTTAAATTTCCTGCATTTTACTTATTTATTTTTTAAAGAGACTAGAAAAATGGTTTTTAAAAAAGAAAAAAAAAAACACATTAGAAATGGTACAGAATTTCACTGAACCAAATAATGGGAATTCAACATCAATTGTTGTATTACATAATGTTATCTTCCAATTAGTTATTTAGATTACCATATATAAATATGAAAAGTTGGTTAAAAAAGTTATAAGAAATTAGAAAGAAGAAAAAAAAATGGAAAAAAATTAAGCATTAACTGCTCCTTTCAATAGATTAGCAGAAATCAGCAGTACAATTATCCAAATTCTCCTGCAAACATACTAAATATATCTTTTTTCTCCTTTCTTTTGTTCTTTTTCTCTTCACAGTTTTTCCTTTCAGTTGAATAGATTCTTTTCCCTTCATAGTATCTATTGTACCTTTCAGATTTTATTTACTGTTTCAGGCTCTTACGGTAGCAAGACAATACAACGTTTGCACATGTGGGTCTGATTTATTTCACTTGTATTTTCTTAAGCAGGATCTGTTTAATTTTGTGGACATAAATAGAAAAAACTTATAAGAAGCTGTATTTATAAGTGTTAAGTAATAAACCAATTAAAATGTGTGGAAATATCCTTATGTATGAGAAGTATCAATTCTTACAATTAAATTAAGTTAGATTTCAAATAATTTCTAAAAAGATGGATGGGAGTATTTTCTCTCACATGTTCTATGAACCAAAATAGGGCCAACTGCCACAGTCTTGCCAATAGCTAGTGTTCATTGTGTTCTATTTATTTTATTATTAGGAAGAGTTCCACCCTCCCTTACCTTTGGAGGTGACCTTTCTGCTTTTTCTCACTGTGTGGATGGGAAGCTGGTGGTGGGTGTTTCAGAAATGTCCTCAGGGTCATAGAGCTGAGTGATGGGACAGGGACTGTCATGGATCAGTTCTTGCCGTTGTAGTCACTGCACGACCCTAATTCTCTATTTGTTTCACATGATAATCACATTGCTTTTCAAAAATATCAGAGAGAATGAATTACTTGTATAAGTCAGGCAAACCATTTCTTTTCTCAATATATCAACTCAATAATTAAATTTATCTCTTCCATCATAATAAAACACATATATTTATATTTCCATGTTTCATTGTTTTGATTTCATATAGTTCCTCACCAGTCTTTTACACAGTGTGGTCTGATAAAAAGTGAAACCATCAGTTAATTAAATAAGAACAGTTGGAGATAGATCTGATGAATATATATATATATATATATATATATATATATATATATATATATTTTTTTTTTTTTTTTTTTTTTTTTTTTTTTTTTTTTTTTTTTTTTTTTTTTTGTGGGACCTGGGTTCAAACTCACGACCTTGCACTTGCCAGGGAGGCACTTGTGCCACGGAGCTATCTCCCCAGCCCTAACCTACATATTTTATATAACATATACAACAAGATTTTTCCAAATTGCTAGACAGGGAAGGAAATCCTCTGTCTGTCCCTCCTTCCAGATGATTCCACCAAATCTCATGTTGCTGTGTTTTGAATAGAGTAGCTGAGGGCTGGAGAGATAGCTCAGTGGAATTAGTGCTTGTTTTTCAAGCTCAAGGCCCTGAGTTTGATGCTTGGTACCACCACCAACATAATAAATAAATAAATAAATAAATAAACAAACAAATAAATAAATAAAGTACCTGACAGCATAGGTACTGGAGTCAGAAGGTCTGGGTGGAATAACCAGCCCTGCATTACTAGATGGACAAGGAGCTGCAGCAGTCTTCGTCTACTCATCTGTAAGTGGAGATTTTCTTAGGACATACTTTGCAGGGGTGTGGTAGGACCACATGAGCTAGTACATCAAGGTACTGGGGCCTGAATCTAGTACATGATACACATGAACATGTTTAGCTATTCTTTCTTATTTTATATATATAGTATTAGGTAACGTGTGTCATGCACATAGAAGAACAGTTGGGTTCTTGCATGATGTTGAATTATGATGACATGGGCCAAAACATGATTTCCAAGAATTTTATTTGCTTTTGTTGTACTATGTTATTTTTAGGGCATTGTTCCCAAACTGGAGTTTTCTACAAGGACAGCCATCCGAGAATGTGTGCTTCTGCAGAGAAATAGATTTCTTGTAAGTATAATAAAAAGCACAGTGACAGAATGTTCTCCACAGACTTCAAGATTTTTATCCTGCACTCCATGTCCTGCTTGCTTTTCTCTCATTGCTGAGACAAAGTGCCTGACATCCAGAATCAAGGAAGCAAAGGTTTATTCAGCTCGTGGTCTGTGAAAGTTTTAGCCTGCAGTCAGCTGGCTCCAAGGCAGGGTGACACGGCATAGGCGCAACAGTTCAAGGTGGCAGAAAACAGAAAGACGACAAGAGCAAAAAGGGGGAACAGGAAGCCTCTTTTTCTGCCTTATAAGCAAGAGACCTCCACCAGGGGGTTGTAGCACTTACACCATCTCAGTGTGCTCCTCTTGCACAGGGTGAGGATGTTTACAAAGTGAGACCCTGGCCCCCTGCTGAATCACTTAGTTAAATTTCTAAACAATGTATCAACCATAACACTGAAGGGCAGGCAGGATAGTTCAGGTGACTAAGCGCTTGCTTAGGTAAGTGCACGGACCAGGCTTCCGTCCTCTGCATGCGCCTGCCCCACACCCAGGGGCGCGTCACTGGCAAAAAACCTAAATATTATCTGTTCCTTTCCGTAGACCTGCAGAAACCTACAGTACAGTTGACCAAACCATCCTTACATACATAAATGTCTTTCCCTGACCCCCTTTTCCTCAACTCAGTAACTCCTTTTGAATAAGTTCATTCCCTTTCCCCAGTATCTATTGTATCTTCAGATTTCATTTTTTCTCTTTCAGGTTCTTACACTAAGGACACAATATGATGTTTATACATGCGGGTCTGATAGTCTGTTCTCCAGTTACTGACAAATGACTCAAATTTATCCTGTTTTATAGCTCAATAATACTCCATTGTGCAAAAATACCACATCTTCTTTATCATTTCTTCAGTTGATGGGCATCTGGGTTGTTTCTAGTATTTAGCTATGAAAAATTGTGCTGCTATAAACATGGGTGCACATATATCACTGTGGTATGAGTTTTCAGTTCTTCTGGAAAAATACCCAGGAGGGAGTAGCTGGCTTGAATGGGACTTGCAATCCTAGCTTTTTAAGGAATAGCCATACTGATTTCCATAGTGATTGTACCGATCTGCACTCCCACTGACGGTGGAGAAAGTTTTTTACTTTTTTCTTCATAGCCCCTCCAGCATTTGCTATTGGCTGAATTCTTAGTCTTAGTCATTCTTTCTGGGGTGAGATGGAATCTGACCATTGTATTCATTTGCATTTCTTGAATGACCAATGATGTTGAACATTTTCATATATTTATTTGCCATTTATATTTCTTCCTCCCAGAAGTATATATTCTCCTCAGCTGCCCATTTTTGGGTTGGGTCTTTGAATTTGGGAGGCCTGATTTTTAGAAACTTTTTATAGGTTCTAGATAGAAGATGTTTGTCAGAGGGACAGTTGGCTATATAATATTTTCCCAATTTGTGGGTTTCAGGGCTGGTATGGCATGCAGTACCGGGGATAAAACTCAAGACCTTATGTTTACCAGGCAGGCACTTATGCCATCCAGCTATCTCCACAACCCAAACTTTTAATTTCTAAATTAATAACTTGTTTGTTTCATAACAATAGTACCATATTAGTTTAGAAAATACAGATAAGGAACAAAGGGCAATGTAAAAAGATCATTTGGCATTTATACCCTTACTTTGTCATAAACATTTTTCCATACCCTTAAATATTCTATTCTATTACATTTATTAGAATATTAGTATTACATTTATAGAATATTAGTATTCTATTACATTTATCAGGGCCCAGTGAGGAAACATAAAGGGGGACTACAAAGAGGGAGCAAGGGGAGAAAAGGAAGAAGAAGCGGAAGAGGAAGGGGAAGGAGAGGAAAGAAGAAGGGAGAGGAAGAGATAGAAGAAATAGAGAGGGAGGGAGGGAGAGAGGGAGAGAGGAGAGAGAGAGAGAGAGAGAGAGAGAGAGAGAGAGATTTTCTACTTTCTAACTGGAAAAAAAGACTAAGCAGAGAAATGCCTTCCTGAAATTCATGTTTTACAAACCTTAGATGGTTGATCATCTGCCTTAATTTTCAAAAGTTCAATTACATACAGATATATTTCTGATTGATTTTTTAATTTAAAAGTATTTTTTATTTTTTATTTCAGGAAGAAATATACAAGTCACGAAGGCCTTTCTCAGCATCATATGGACCAGTATTCCCCTTAAATGATATTCAGATGAAGGTGAAGGATAATAATCCTGACAGACTACCCAAAGGCATGCAATCCCCGGCACCCTCTCCATATTCCACCAGATGTTCCTTCCTGGATCAGCCAGCTGAACTGAACCCTGGAAATGACTTCAAATTTGCTGCAAAAAGGAGGCCGCCATTTGTGGTTAGACATGTGAGTCTCAAGTTATTTTTCAGAGTACTTTATAATCAAGGTGAATTAAAGGACTATTAGGCCACAAAACCCAATGCGTAATACTAAATAGAGAATTCAAATTGAATAATAACTGTTATTAAAATATGTTCACTTATTTAGAGAGTTAAGTCCTATAAATGTGTCTCATACAGAGAACATTTTCAGTAAATGTCAACCATCTCATTTTTTTATTTTGGAAAACTATTAAAGGAGTATGATGACTACATTTATAACTCATCCTTATTTAGAAGAGTTGAAGAATTGCCAGGAGTTGAAGATGTGTAACAAAGACCGAGACTTCACCAGCTCAAAGAAAATTGCTCCCGTTTTTTAAATGAGAGTAGTGCCCAGTGACCACACTTTGAAGAGGGAAAGTGTCTTTGTGGGAAGGAGCAGTAATGCCAAACTCAAAGCCTTTATGCAGAGGAGCTTAGATTTAGCCCATAGGAGGGAGTGGATAAACTTCATTACTCTAGATCTCTTCAAGTGCCTGCCTGGCAAGTGCGAGGTTGTGAGTTCGAACCCCGCTCCTGCCCCCCCTCAAAAAGAAATAATTTCACTACTATAGTACATAAGTAATGGAAAATACAGAAAAGTCTAAGAAAATAAATTACCCATAGGCTCATCAGCATAATAGATGATTTAATGTAACTTGCATTTTTCTCACCTTTTCTTGCTTTTTTCCCCCACAAAGTCGTAACTAAACTATGTACATATATTTTTAAAATTATGCAATGTATACTATACTTCTTGATATAGTCCAGGTAATTATTGCTTAAAATATTTTCTATATTATTTTATGCTCTTCTTGAACACTAGTCCATGTTCTAGGTAGCAACTTACTCTCTAAAATGTTAACTGTTGATAGCATGTTAAGTTGGTAGCTTGACTTAGAGTCGTTAGTGGTGATGTTTATGCATTTCAGCAGACTATGAGGTGTGCAAATCTCAAAATCAAGGTGCCGTGGAGGTGACTATATAGAGAGTTGATTAGATCTGAGACTGGTGGCACATGCTCATAATGCTAGAACTCTGGAAGGCTGAAGAGGGAGGATCACAAATTTGAGCCCAGTCTGAGCAGTGTAAGGTGGGGTGTAACTCAATATGAAGACCCTGGTTCAATCTCTAGTACCTAGAAAAATTTTTTAAAAGTTGATTTGTAGTTCGAACAGAACTTTTTGGTTAGAAACTACCTAATAAGTATCTGCAGATACTGTTGATCCATAGATACAGAAATAGAGAACTTTGTGGCCTAAGTGAAAATATCTGGCAAAACTCTAGCAAAAAGTCTTTAAGCATGATTCCATAAAAATGTTGCCAGCTTGAGTTTATTGGATGGTATGATTTATTCCATTCTGTGTAAATTATTTTTACATAAAACAATATTTTTTTTTAAAATTATTTTTTATTTATTTTTTTCTTGTTTCAGAACCTTTATTTGTTTATTCACTCATTTTTATGGCCGGCTCAGCCCACCCCGAGGGCAGGGCTGGCGCAGCATGTGGTGCCGGGGAATCGAACCGCGGTCCCTGAAGCCACCGAAGCTATCCCAAGCAGGCGCTTTAGACCACTGAGCCATCCCGCCAGGCCCCTAAAACAATATTTTAATAGGTCATGTTTACAAAAAAAATCCATTGCATTTTATGTAAATTTTTTGTGAAATGCTTTAGTCCATTGTCATTTATAAACTAAATAACCTTAAAATATGGTTAGAATTCTTAAAGAATAAAAACTTTCCTGACATTTCTTTAACAAACTCTTACAGTTTTTGTCATGTCCCAATCTCTTTTGCTGGTAACTTTACATATTATTTTATTTAGCCAGATTTTTTTTTTTTGTGGGACCAGGGTTCAAAGTCATCACCTTGCACTTGCCAGGCAGGCACTTGTGCAAAATGGAGCTATCTCCCCAGCCCCTTATTTAGCCAGATTTCCTGATGATATATAGTGTTCCTTATGTAGAAACATTAAAATTTAGAGGATCTGATGGTGTGAAAACTTGTAAATTTTAAGTTCGAATGAATACTTTTTTTTTTTTTTTTTTTTTGTATTATTTAGGGAAGAGTCTACAGGGTGTTCAGGGTCTCACTACTAGACTTAGTTCATAGTAATCTGCCTGTATACATCCACCCAAGAGCTGGAATTGCAGGCGCGCCACCGTGCTCAGTGTCATTTACTGTCTCAGCATGTCCCAGGGGTGGGGCTGGTACAGCAGGCCTGGGGATTGAACCTCTGGTCCCTGTGCCTGCTTGCAGGTGCTTTAATCCATTGAGCTATTTGGCCAGCCCTCAAATCAATACATTTCTTGAAATGAGAACATGGACAGAGTCTGGAAAGGTTCATGAAGGACTGCAGTGCCATCAGTGGTAATCACTTGCTCCTGGGCAAGACAGGAAGCATGATCCTCTTTTCTGTTTAAAAAATTATGAAATAGGGGCTGGGGAGATAGTTCTGTGGCACAAGTACCTGCCTTCCAAGTGCAAGGTCATGAGTTCGAACTCCAGTCCCACAAAGAAAAAAAAATTGTGAAATAGACCTTTGATTGCTTTTTTTTTTTCCCCAAGGCAAACTGTATCCAGCCTTATTGAAGATACTTTTCATAAATGATCATGGTATTTCAGGCAGACATGGGCACACAGTCATTAACAGTGTACAACAACTTTCAAACCCCCTTCTTGGATGGTCCACCAAAAATCAGAAAGCCACTATAAAATCCAATGAAGTCTTTATTTGAGGTTCTGGAGTAGGGAAAGTTTAGACTGAGGGCTGACATTTCACATTTAGCATTTCGTTTTACCACTTTGCACAAGCCGACCCTGACTTTCAGGAAATGAAAATGGCAGAATTATCAATCTGAAGATCCACAATCTAGAAAAAGAAATCAGTTGCTCTTGTGGGACACCATCTCCACGTTACTGGCAAGTCCACATTGCCTGACACACTGGAAACATCACTTTTGGGAATCAGATCCCAGTAGGTCTCCGGGCTTAAGGGAGTTAAGGCTATGCTGACGGCAGAGGAAAGGAGGACATAAGATGAGCTGGGAGCTTTCCCAAGCTCATTTATGCCAAAGTGGCCACATGTGTCAACATCAGGGAATCCCTCCTCCTGGGAGCCATGAGGGAGTCTCTCAAAACCAGCAGGGAAAGGCGCCTTCCTCACATCAATCCAGCCTTGGAGACACCGTACTACTGACATAGGCTCCTTCTCCCCAAAACAATGAAGTGTTCTGTGTGCTAACAACATAGCTTAAAAAAAAAGTAAAACAAAATTCTACATTTTTATCAAACTTGATAAAAAATAGTATTTTAAACTGTACTATCACCAGAAGTACACAGCTATCAAAAATGCACACACTTCACTTGGCATCTCCAGCGCTGTCAGCTTTCTGTGCCCGGTCCGTTCTGGCATCTCCATGTTCTGCGGGGTCATTCCCATCCTTGCCGGCATCAACTTTTCCCTTTTTCCCTTTGGGTACCTTCTCTCTGTTCTTGGCAGGGGCCTTGTTAGGCTTGGGCTCTGGCTTTGCAGGAGCTGGTTTAGCAGACAGCGTTGCGGATCTTCTCTGTGGCTCATCCTTCACCTTGGCTTTGTCACCTTTAGTGTCCCCTTTTAGCCTTTCTCTTGGGCATGGTGGCGATGGTGGCAGGTCTCAGGCACTAGACACGAGGTACAGCAGCACGCAGTTTGGGTGGCTTGGGGTCATCCTCGCTTCTATTTCACACTGCTCTTGCTTGCTCTTCGGGTCTGATTCCTACCAATATTAGAATATAATGCATATCCAACTATAGTTCTTTATGCCCTCAGTCTAGATCCTACCTAATGTTCTAGCCTAATGAAGCCTCAGCGAAGATAGGGATTGTCTTAGTTACTCTTCTCTCATTGCTGGGACAAATACCTGACACTCAAAATGAGGGAAAGAAAGGTTTATTTAGCTCACAGTTACTGGAGGTTTCAGTCCATAGTCAGCTGGCTGCAAGGCAGAGAGGCACATCGCAGAGGGCAACCTTTCTTGGTGGTGGGCAAGAGCAAGAGCCAGGAAGAGAGTAGTAGTACCTCAAGCAGCTAACTTCTCTTTCTTGACATTGAAATGCAAATCACCTGCCTCAGGAGAGGTGCGGTACCCACACCCATAATAATCAATTACAAATTTCACAAGCTGCCAAATGACTGCATGAGGCTTTGCGGGATCACCTATACACAAACCATAACAGAGATAAATCTTGGGTTGGGTATATAGCAGGTAACCTACTTAGAGAATTGGTTTAGGTTATTTTCCAACCTTTTCTAACCTGCACAATGTTAGAGGAGGAAGGTAGTGAGAGGGTAACACAGGTTACCATCGATTCAGGTCTTGGGTCTTTCTTTTGCTTTCAGGTGGACAGCGAAAAGCCCTTTGGTGAGCCTCACCCACAGAAATTTAGAAGAAAACCAAAGTTTTCAAACTTTCCACTTCCAACGAAAAGAGGTACTTTAGTTTATTAATATCTTGGTATATTTCTTTATGGAAACTGGTGTACCGTACTTACTGCCTTTGATTCTGAGAAATCAAGGTTATGCTGAAAACAGTGTGACTAATTGCCAAAGAGTCTCCATCTTTGGTGTCCCCAGGGATGTTTCCATGGGGCATAGGCAGCTGAGAAGACATTTACCGGAGAGATCACCTAGGACTAAAGAGATCTGCGCTGGGTGATTGCTGCTGAGTATGGATGCGATGGCTGAAAAGCCAAGGGCAGCTGACCTGGTGCAGACTCCTTGAAAAAGGAGCATTGACAGCTAACAATTATTTTGTTTGCCAGCTTTCTGAATGGGGTGGTCAGGAGATTGTTGGCCATCAGGAGACACAATGTTTGCTGCCCAAGATTCTATGTCAGGGAGGAGGGAAGCCAATTCTATCTGAAGCAATTATGTTAAAGCAAGGAATTTCAAAAGTTTAGATTAAATATTATTGGGCCAGTGAGATAGCTCAGCAGGCTAAGTGCCTGTCCGGGCAAGCTCAGGGTTTGATCCCCTGTACCATATGCTGCACCTGCCCTGCCCCTGGGTGTGCTGAGCCAGGAGCCACTGATTCTAGGCGTGGTACTGCATACCTGTAATGCCAGAACTGGGGAGGCTGAAAACAGAAGGATCCCTATGAGTCCAGCTGCATGGTAAAGCCCTATACCAAATACATAAATTAAAAAAGTATACTGATGAGCCCAAGGAGATTTTTTTTTTTTTTTTTTCTGTTGATGCGGATAGTGTCTATCAGTTGCAAGTTAGGAACTAAAACAGAGGAATTTAAAGAAATATGTAATACATGATCAGAAGTACAGTTTTAGCCATCAGAGTGGGGATGATGTGATTCATTGTGGCCTTTGATATGACTATGAAAAAATGAGAGTGAAAAGCCACACAGTGTCTTACTATAACTACGAAAACAATTTTGCCCTTGCAGATGTCTTAAAAGATTTTGAGGATCTATAGGGAAATTCCTGGACCGCACACTGAGTCAGTGGCTTGTCGTATATCCCAGAGGTCTTTTATGACTGAAGTATGTAAATGGGTTAATAATGAAGGCCATTAGCAAAGTGCATCACTCCTGACCTGAACCGGGATTCTTAGGCTAGGAATGGATGATGGCGGCAGCCTCCTATCTCCTGGTAGGAAGGGACTTGTGCCATTCCTTACCAGGGTTCCCTAACTTAGTCTTAAGGTTTTTACTTCCAAGGGCTGCAGAGTCTTGGCAGTGACAAACCCCAGTGTTCTTAGGTTTTAGTGACTGTTTGAAAGCAGCTGACCAAGGACAGAGTATAGCATTCGAAGCAGAAAGTGCTTTATCACCTTTGACATTTAATTTAAGTTCTGTGAATTAAAAATTACCCACACAGCCTACCAAAGCATTGTCCTTCTAGTACAGTGAAATCAAATGACAGCAAATGTCCTTTCTGGGGGAGGACAAGTTGGGTTTAATGCTGACTTGAATGTGGTGGGACTCATACATCATGCTGGGCTTGGTCTTTGTCTTTTCTTAATCCTGTAGGTGGAGAACGAAGGTTCCAAAGAGGTTACAATCTGCGTGCAGGTCACACACTAAGTTTTTGGCTTAGCTATAGTTAGCAATGACATTCAGACCTTGGGCTAAGACCTCTGGAATCCCTGTAGCTTTCCAGCCAGACCTTTGCCAAAGTCACCTGTTAGTACATTCATCTTGGCTTAAGGTAGAATAGAGCAATGCTTCTCACAGTAGAATCACTCGGGGATTTTGCTAAACAGTGATTCTAATCAGCAGGGCTGGGTGGGGCCAGGTCCTTTACTAATAAGCCTCCAGGTGACACTGAAACTACAGACCCATGGGCTACAACCTGAGAAGCAAGGGAGAATGAGAGGGGTGCTCAAAACCAGTACCAGGGCATCCCAGGGCAGAAGTCAGATTTGTGGTGGTAGCTGCTGAGAACCTTAGTGCTGCCTGGATTTCCTGACCAGCTCAGGCCAGGAGAGAAGAGAACTCCTGGGACAAAATGGACACACATTTTGTACACCCGGAGGACATGAAATTTTCCAGGCTTTGAAAAATCCATTTTTGTGTCTGTCTTATTACCAGTGGAGAGGGAATCAGCAGTTGAGGAAAAGTCCTTTGTGGTTGCCTAAGCCCCAGCCAGCCTGGAGACACCATGATGGTCTGATTGTTGTCTTACAAATACTTATTTCAAAAGCATTTTCCCTCCTATGATGTTGTTTTCTGTATGTGATTTTTATTTTTTCATTTGCTAGGGATCCATCCTGTTCTCTGATACTGGGTCTTCATGCTTCCCATAATTATTTATGGTGATCGTAACGATTTCCATTTTTGCTGCATTGTGTTTCCCTATGCTCTTACGTATTCTTTGTCTCAGTGTAACAACTGTGTATACCTTGGAAAAATATACTCAGGAGCTGTTGCTTTAATAGCAGTCTACAAAACCCAAGAAGAATGGCAGAAGAGGCAGAGCATATGAATTTTGTATTAGATCCATATTGCTTTCTTTTAAGCCCTGGCCACCTTGCACAGATTTAGTTTATTTCTGCTTTAAGTCTGCTTACGGGTATTGAACTTACTGCCTCACTTTAGCTTTGCTTTTACCCTTCCTTGTTTCATCTAATAATTAAAAATAAAACCCCACTGTTGACCTCAAGAGGGTAGAACAACCCAGGGACAGAACTGGAGAGACTCCAGGGAGGCTTGATAATGATTGTGTAATTTGCAAGGGAGCATTAAGTTCTTTACAGGGTTCATTCATTGTCTAACATATGTTGTACTGCTGTGGCATAAATACAACAGCAGTTTCAGGGCTAACTGGTCATAACAAGTCATTCAAACACCTGTTCCTCTTTCTTCTAGCTTCTTCTCTTGACAGCCTTGAAGCAAACGTAAAGGTAATTTTAGAAGTAGTAACTGTGGAATGATTTATTTGCAGTTATTATGTCAATTCCTGTGTGTTCTGTAATCAGCAGTAGAAAGTTTGTTTCTAGCTAGTGCTGTTTACATGGAACTGCTTTAGTTTAGGGCCTATGCAAAGAACCGTACTTTGCTTCGGGGCCTATTGGTTTGCTCCCCCTTTTCTTTTTTATGTACATAAAATTGTATTTTTATTACTTTTAGTAAGCAATAATGTGATAGTTTCAAAACATGTTAGTAGTAATTTCCAATATTTGATACAATGCATTTTGTTGTCCTCTTATTAGTTATACAGAGCACAGGGTGTTGTAATTTTTCTAATCATTATTGGCACAAAAAAATTTCTCATTGAACTAAGAGAAAGTAGTTGTATACATAATCCAATGTTCGATAATCACAATGAGTTATTGGTAAAACTGGCAATGCTGATTTAAGCCTTTTACAGCTCAGCATTCTAATCTAGCTTTCTGTTTTATGCCTTGTGGTTAAGCTTTTCTTCTGGGTGGTTAAGGGCAAATTATTATTATTATTATTTTTTTGTCTTTTTGAGACAGGGTCTTGCTATGCAGTTTGAGGCTGACCTTGAGCTCACTTTTGTAGCCCAGGCTGGTCTCGAACTCGCACCAATCCTCCTGCCTCAGCCTCCTGAGTGCTGGGATTACAGGCGTGAGCCACCATGCCCGGCCAAGGGCAAATTAAAGCAAGACCTGCATAACAAAACATGTAACTTTTGTATCTCCCAATGTCAGTCAAATCCCCTTTTCATTTGTGGGATGAATTACCAAGGAGGGTGCATCTAGGCCCAATATCCACCTTATCAGTAGTGACTCCTTGCTTTTTCTCTACTGGGACACCTCACATATGCAGAGGTGATGAATGACTTGTTCCTAAAGTTTGACTGCTTTGTCAGTGTTACAGTATTGCAATGTGATAATAGATATAGAACTGGAAAATGGAGTATATCCCATAGCACCTAAATATTTTGCTAAAAATTATCCTTTCTCACACCCAGAATTCCAACCTCAGAGCATGAGTTAATTTGGATAATCACTGTATGCAAAACGTATAGACTCATGATTGCTTTTCCTTGACCTTAACTCCTGGACATTTTGTTTCTAGTCCTCTATGTTGTAGCCCCTCTTTTATTTGCAGGCGATCCCTGGGGCCTATATTCTATCATCCTATTGCCATTTATTTTCCTTCTACCTGACCTCTGGCTCTAAATTAAGCAAACCAAGCTGATAAACCAAATGAAACAAAAACTACAACTAAAGAATAATGCACGCTATCACTCAGGTTATCAGAGAGCCAGATGAACGGATTATTTTGCGGAAAGTGTCACCATCACCTTTAGGTTCAAGAAAGCTTGGAAAGTCCTTGCCCTGTAACCAAGGTGATGCTGATTTTCATCCGGAAGCTTCCTGCACCAGCTGCCAGAATTCCAGGTCTCCCAGTCCTCTGGATCAGCTTCTCCACCAAGGAAGGTCAGTACCAATCCCCTGTCTCTTTGCCTAAAGCAGTGGTTCTCAACCTTTCTAATGCCATGACCCTGAAATACAGTTCCTCATGTTGCGGTGACCTCAAACCAAAAAACCATTTTGGTGGCTACTTCAAAATTGTAATTTTGCTATAGTTATGATTTGGAATGGCTTTAGGTGACCCCTGTGTTTTGGTCATTCGACCTACTCCGGGGTTATGACCCACAGGTTGAAAACTGCTGGCCTAAAGAGAACACTGCAGTCAGGCAGGCATGGCCTGTCTTCAGCATGTTTTCTTAGGAATATTTAGATGGTGAAACCTAGAGGTCAAAATAAATGACTTCTCTATGAGATCCACCCAGAAGTCAAAATTGAGCCTCTTCTCTGGAAAGCACCTTCAGGGTGTTTGTCATGAATATGGTAGACTCCTAACTATTATACAGACTTATCGATCTAGTATTTATATATTTATCTCTGGTAAAATTTTGTTTTTTCTTAAAGAGAGTACAAAATAGTAAATAAAACCAACAACATTAGAAATGATGCAGAATTTCATTAAACACAATAATAGGAATTTGACAGTGGTTGTTGTATTGCGTAACATTGTCTTCAAAGTAGTTAGATTACCAGATATAAACATGCAAAGTTGGTAAGAAAAAATTGTAAGAAATTAAAAAGGAGAAAAAAATTAACTATTAACTGCTCTGTTCAGAAAATAAGCAGAAATCAGCAGTATAGTTATCCGAGTTATCCTGTGTATATACATAAATACATCTTTTTTATTTCTTCTTTTTCTGTCACAGCATTTTAGACTGAAGTTTTTGGGCTGGCCAAATAGCTCAGGGGACTAAACCACCTGCTTAGACAGATGTAGGGGCAGGATTTGATTCGCAGGATGGCAGCCCCGCCCCCAGGTCACGCTGAGGACTGAGATTGGGAGTGGTCACACATGCCTGTAATTCTAGATCCTGGGAAACTGAGAACAGGAGGGTCACTATGAGTCTGATCAGTGTAATGAGACCCTGTAGTCCCTGTACTAAAATACATAAAAAAGATTAAAAAATAAAAAATAAACTGAAGTTTTTGGTTTTACTGGTATAGAAATGTCCACTATAGAAAATGTATAGACCAACACAAAAGAGAAGGAAAAAAATCACTTGCATTTTTACCACCCAAGATGAATGATATTAGCATATGAATGTATTTTAGTTTCTTGGTTTATCCACATTACTACTTTAGATGATAAAAATGTGTCTGCCTTTGCCGGGAGATCAGGCCAGAGAACCAGAGCAGGGATCTCTGTTTGCCAAACTGAGCTCCTTAGAAAAGAAATCAACCAATTTGCTTGAGTCCTATGTTAGTCTCAAAATCCCTCCTTCTGGGAAGCTCTTGAGTACTGCGCAAGTCAGATGAGGAGGTCACCTGGACGCCGAGGTGCGGCACTGAAGGCGAAGCCACTGCTTTGACTGAAGGATGTGCCAGTCTGTTTTTGTCTGCGTTATTAGTGCTGAGAACAAGAAGTTCCCATGCCAAAATGACCCTGTCTCTTACAAAGGGACTCATTGTGAATATATCCTAGAGCCAAAGTGGCCCTGTAATTTTAATACAAACTTACATGTTGAGGTAGATGAGCAGAGTGGCAATCTGTTTTCAATATTTTGCAGAATAGGGTAACTATATTGACATGTTAAATCACTTGAAACCTGATTGAGTATTTTAATAAAATACTAATTTATAGTGAATTGTTGATCATTTCTTTACTGGAAAATAATACAACATAGATTTTTAAAACTCACATAGGGTGTGTTCCCTTTGGCACACAGGGAAGAGTAGCCTGAGATGTTTTTATTCCCCACTGTGCCTGGCATGTGTCTGTTCCTGGCTTTTGCTTTTGCTACCAGCCTAGAACTCAGCAGATCAGAAAAGTAGAGGATATTATTCTGGATTGAAAGACTGACTTTTTTTTTGTTGTTGTTGTTAACCAACCATTTACTTGAGAGAGAGTATAGCAGTAACTGAGTTTACATTAGAAGCAGTACACATCTAAAAGACCAGAATGACAGGCATTCCAAGCATAGTTTTAGTGTTGCACGTTGCCAATTTTACCAATGTGAAAAACCTTTTGAAGGTCCTTAGGACCAATATCTGATTCATCTTGTGTACATAAGTGCATGGTTTTACACCTCCTATGTATCCTCTCTTTTCTGCTTCCGTTAATTGAGAGTAAGAGACTGAGAAAAATCCCATAGGCTTGACAAGCTACAATTTTGTACATCCTTGGATTTCTAAATGTCTGCGTAAAAAGGTGTAACTGCTTTTATTACATTCTATAGAGATTTATTAGAAATATCAATGATTGATGGAAAATACCAATTTCAAACAAAGTCTAAGATGTTTGATATTCAGAAAGACGGTGGTGTTAAGCTCAATTACCTATGTTATAGAATAATAGTATCATGAAACTTCTCTGCTGGAGGGTTGAGAATGTAAGTTAACAGACCAAAAATTGGAGAAAAAGAAGGACTACAAGGATAGCCAACATTTTGGCCCTAGCCATTCAAGGTCAGTGAGGACACAGGACGTAAGAGAACCTGTGCTGTAACATCCTATAACTCAGTGGTGTCCAAAATTTTCTGGTCAAGGAGATTATGGGACCTCAGAGGAAAGGGATAAATGAAGTATCGTGTGTCTGAGGAGAGTCACCTAGAGAAAAAACATTCTCTCAGGCTTTCACGGAAAGCAAACTTGTCAAGCAATGGCTGTGACTTGTCCCAAGGGCTGAGACTGACAACAGTTCTACAAAGCACTGTACATGATTATAAAGTTAATCCTGAGGGGATTTGACCTTGGAAGATACAAAAGATGAATGTTTTGTAATACAGGTCTTGCTTTAACTTGTCCTTGATCACCCAGCAGAAAAGCTTAATTACGAAGCATAAAATATAGAGCTAGATTAGTATGATGAGCTGTAAGAGACTTAAATCAACAGCCTCCAATATTGACAGTATCACTGATAACCCAAAGCTATTAAGGAACATTGAACTATGTATACAACTACATCCTCTCAGTTCAAAGAGAAGAATTTTTTTTCTATTTTCCTCTCCTTACTAATATCGATTAGAAAATTTATCATGTCCATACCCTGTGCTCTGTATAACTACTATGAGGACAACAATATACAATGTGTCAATTATTGTGAACGTACTACTAACGTGTTTTGGAACTATCATACTGTTATTTCATATTAAAAGTAAGAAAAAAAGAGAAAGACTGACATGGCCTTGATTTTAAACAAGCAGTGGAAAGAATCTTCATCTAGTAGTGACCGGAAGATTAGGGCTGTCATGTTCAGCTGTCTCTAAGTGTAGCATGGCCTCACACAAATATTCAATATTTTAGATTTCAGTTTCCTCATCTCTAAAGCTAGTGGGGTGACCAAGGATTTATCTTCTTACAGCTGCAGAGTACTTCTTTGCTCCCACAACTTAGGAAAACCCAGTCTCTCAAAATCCTCAGAAACAATACAGCAAGAGCCAGCCAAATAGCTCACCAGATTAAAGCACCTGCAAACAGGCTCGGGTGGGGGGCTGGATTCCTCGGTCTTCCATGCTGGCCCTGCCCCAGGGACACTCTGAGATGCTAAATGAGACTGGGCACGGTGACATGCACCTATAATCCCAGCTCTTGGGAGGCTGTAAATAGGAGGATCATTATGAGTAGTGATCTAGTAGTGAGACCCTGAACACCCTGTAGACTCTTTCCTAAAAAAATAAAAAGAAAGAAAGAAAGGAGGGAAGGAAAGAGGGAGGGAAAAAGAAAGAAAGAAAGAGAAAAGAAAAAAAAAAGAGAAAAAGAAAGTACAGCGAGAATTTCTGAGACACTGTGCTGAGCAGGCACTTACTGGGTAACTATTGTGTGCAGGGTGCAAGCCCATGAGGCTTTTGCCCTCTAGTGACTTAGTCGCTAGGTGAAAGGGTTAAGAGAATCTCATCCCACTAAATATCAAATGGGTTGTGGCATGCACTCAACAGAAGCCCAATCCAAATGCAGGGGAAAGAAGTGCAGAAGGAGATTAATTCCATCAGAAGAGAGGTCTGGGGAGGTCTCTTTTGTCCTTAAGTCTGTTCAGTGGTTTAGGCATCCATCCACTCAGCCTTTCTGGATGTCTTTAGGCAGCAGGAAGATTTTTCTGTGGTTAGCAGAAACATTGCTTCATATTTGGAATCAAAATCAAATGGGAGGGGCTGGGGATTCGGCTCGGTGGTAGAATGCTTGCCTAGTGAGCTAGGGTTCAGTCTTTGGCGCCAAAATCAAAAAAATAAGACTCTCCTAAAATCAAATGGGATTGAAATTATGTGTGCGTGGACTCTCCATGATTAGAAAGGTATCTTAGAGCAGACTTGTTAATCAATTTGCTATGTCTGAAATGAAACACTAACTCTGAAGACATTTCCTTTGACTTCTGGAGAATACGCAGCCCAGCACAGAGCGAGCGAAACAAGTGCCTCAGTAACTTTCTACAAGGCAGTGCTCCTTGAATAGTACAGATAAAGGCTGTTAGAGTAGAAAGCAGGATGGCACTTCAGGCATGCTCTGTCAGGGAGGTGACATTTTTGTGGGCCCTGGAGAGGAGAGATCAATTTATGACAGAATTAGTGGAGCTGAGGGCTGGGAGGTAAGGAGGCCAGGGCAGGTTCAGCTTCTGATAGTCAGGTGGATTTGGGGGAGTGGTGGGTACCAGACATGGGGGTCTGTGGGAGCCAAGTTGAGATGTTGGCTGAGAAGGAAGTAGGGAGCTTTGAGAGCTTAGTCATACAAGTTAGCCCAGGTAGCTTTAGGAACATGAGTCTTACTACAAACCAACGACTGATTAGTTATCTCTGGTAACTGTGTTCCCAAAGTCATTGTTTTTTTCATAGTCATTTTAAACAGATAACCTTGGACCTGTTTGGACTATGAGTTTATAAATAAGGCCATACTCTGCTATGATAGAGACTAACATGTCTCCTCATTGACCTGGTTTGTATACCAGAAGGTCCTGGGAAGCTCTTGAGTCCTAAGCAGATGGAGAATGTTAGCTCCAGAGGAGTGGACCCAGAAATAGTATATTGAAGGCTGCTGTTTCAAAGGAAGAACATGCCCATTATATGTCTGCGGAAGACTTCACGCTGCATTGACTTTAGAGAGATAACCAAGGCAGGCTTCTGGAACACTAGAGGTCTCCACTCTTCTGTTCTACCCTCATCAGCATCATCAGGACCAGGCCACAAGCCAAGAGTGCACAGCTGCCTGAGAAGTGCCCTTGAGGGTCTTCTAGCTTGATTCTGAAGTTTTAGGAGCCAAGGTGGCAGAGATGAGTTGGGAGGCAAATTTTGGAGTGAGGGTCAGCCCAAGGTTTTTTTTGTGTGAATTTTTATTTTATTTTTTTTCTTGTTTCAGAACTTTTGTTTGTTCATTCATTTATTTTCATGGCCGGCTCAGCCTGCCCTGAGGGCAGGGCTGGCACAGCACGTGGTGCTGGGGATGGAACCGCTGTCCCTGCAGCCGCCTAAGCTTTCCCAAGCAGGAGCTCTAGACCACTGAACCATCCCGCCGGGCCAAGATTTTAATGGAAGAAATCCAAGGCCCTTTGGCAGGACCTTTGTCAGGAACAGTTGTAGTCCCCAAGGAGGGAGGGTCACCCTCAAGCTTGCGCCTCATCTCTACTGTTTGGCAAGCGTCACATTCCTGCCTCACACATACTCATTCTTCCTTCTGCATGAGGAGAAGGGGAATAGTGCGGAGAAATGACAATGAGGAAATAGCAATGCCCCTGTCTCCTGGCTCACTATTTTCAAAGAATAGGTTGTCAAATGTGGAAAGGATTGTGCATATCCTGCAGAGGTGTGTATTTACTGTATATGCAAATATATGCATTTATATTGCATTCAAATGTAGGAATTTCAAAATCTATAAAAAAGTAAATACACTATCTACCTGGTGTCTATTTGTAAATACCAACTTTATAACTTCTAAATATTTTTGTCATCTTAGACATTACTAGAGAATTATAGAAATGATCTATGTGATCTTCTCTTAAGCAAAGCAGTGCTTTAGGGGATGCTTTCGTTTTGCTGAGCTGTTTTCCTAGGTTGGTAATGGATTTATATGGAGCCAATCCTTTTCTGAGTCTCCTTGGAAGGCAGTGAAACATGCTTATTATAGATAGTTGTGATGGGCAAGCAGATGGGGCCAGGATCATGGAGAGGGGCGGCCACGTAGGGGGTCATTAGTGTAGTAGCCATAATAGGAACTCAATTCCCAGTGCTCCTGCCATTTCCAATGTTAGTTATACATTAATGGATGATAATGGTCTTATTTGAATTATTAAAATTTTGTATGTATTTTAAGGACATTGTATCTGTGTTTTTCATTAGCAAATTGCTAAGTATAGGGCTGGCATGGCAGGCGATACTGGGGATTGAACCCAGGTCCTTGTGCTTGCCAGGCAGGTGGTCAGACTGTTGAGCTATCTCCCTGGCCCCTGCTATGTACATTTTTAATATTATTTATAACACAGACTTTAGGATTTGGTTTTCACTGCTCTCCTGAATACAAATGAATGAATGAATTCACTACTTAAGAAATGTCTTTTAAGTACCACTATAGTATTCAATACCAACTATGCCCTAGGATAAACTATTAACCAAAGAGTCTTAGTCTCAATTTCAGACATACATTAACCAAGTAATGTCAGGATGCCCCCTGGCAGAAATACTATCATTGAGGTGTTGGTAAATGTATTTCAAATCTGGGTGAGAAGTTATCTGGCCCCTTTAGATAAAGACTCAGGAAGGTTAGTGGGGTGATACCTGCCTGTAATGCCAGCACTTGGGAGGCTGCTGCAGAGGATCATTATGAGTTTGAGACTAGCCTGGGCTACAAAGTGAGCTCAAGGCCAGCCTGAGCTGCATAGTGAGACACTGTCTCCAAGTGACAAGGAAAGGACTCAAGAAGGATTTTCCTGGGAAATTAGCAATTGAACGGAGCTCTGAAAGGTGAGTAGGAGTTAATCAGAACAGGGCTTCAGCTTGGGAGGTGGCAACAGAACAGGGGGAGAGAGCCGCATTAGTGATGCCTGTGGAAGGAGAATATGCCGGTTACACTTGGGGCCCAAGGGGCCTAAAGTAAATGACATATGAAATAAAAAAAAACCTTGTGAAAGAAAATAGCAGATTGATTTTAATATGAAAATTTAAGCATTAAGAATTTTAATATGAAAGTAAGACTTGCTCATTAGAGAAATAGTGGAAAACACACACATACAAAGAAAGAAAACCACAGTGGGGTCCACAGAAAAGAACAGCTTCTAGCTAAACCTCCAAACATAAATTATTTAAAACATATTGGCTATTTTTATTTCCTAGTGCTTTTCCTATGCTATCTGTACCATTTTTCATGCTGTTTTTTTTTTTTTTCCTTACGACCAAGTTTTAAGCATCAACTCTTCCATACTGTAAGTTGGTGTGCCATTTAATAAATGTATAACATATTGTGGTGTTCAATTTGTTGGACAGGTGCCGTCCTAGCTCTGAGTCCATGTGGAAGAAGAGCCATGCAAGGGCACGGGGTCTGATGTCCCACAGAGTTCCGCAGCACCCAAAGGTTAGGGTTTCTGATATAACTAAACTGTGTTGGTGATGTAATTGGAAACTGGAGCTTGCAGTCTAGTCGGTGAGGTGGACATGCATCAAGGAAGTGCAGAAATAAAAGTAAAGTTGTTATACTTACCAGTGAGAACACGTGATATTCTAAGAGTCCACAAATTAAAGGAGGAGGAGGGGTTTATTTTGGCTCCCAGTGTGTAGAGGTTTTAGTACAGAGAGGTTTGGCTCCAAGGCAGGGTGGCTGGCAGAGGAGGAACAGTCCACGCATGGCCAGCAGAAAGCACCAAGGGATCAAGGGAGAAATATAAACCCTTGGAGGCCACACCCACAGTGACCCTCCTTTTCCCAGAAGGCTTCACCTGCTAACATCATACCCAGCTATAAACTTGAGTGGACTAGTCCTCTGATGAATATCATGTCTCTGTAATCCTGTCACCTCCTCCAGGCTCTACCTAGAAGCGCATCTTGACAGATGTGGTAGGGTTATCTGAGTGCAGGCTCCTTGGGGCAGAGACTGGAGCTCAGATCTGAGGCCCATGCAGCAGCAGATGTGGGACACTGCATTCATCAAGCAGTGGTCTTAGCTGGGGGTTCTTCCTAAGGACTCAGAGGAGATAGTGTAACTGGACTGTATCACTTTGCCTTCCTGTGTTCATGGGAATCCCAATCCAGGGAAGAATACTGCTATTTGTGTGGTTTGTGTAACATCACAATATAGAAGAATGTTTTCCTAAAATTTATTTTATTGGGGCTGGGGAGACAGCTCAGTAGTCTAAGCGCCTGCCTGGCAAATGAAAGGACCTGGGTTCGGTCCCCAGTATTGCATGCCACAGCCTTGGGTTCCCAGTTGTGTTGTGCTGGCCACAAAACCAGGTGTCGTGTCGCATGCCTATAATCCCCGTGCTAAGGAGGCTGAGACAGGAGGATTACTACAAGTCAGAGCTGTGTAGTGAGACCCTATATCAAATACATAAACAAGTAAATGATCTAAAAATTATTTTTTTTTCATAAAATTTAAATTGGTGGTTTTGGCTGTTTGATTTTTATTGGAGTTTGGGAGTATTCCTGATCCAGCCATAGGCATGTCCCATACTGTGTGTCTGTGACAGACATACAGTGAAGTGACCTCTAATTCAAAGGAATTAAAATGAAAGGTTAATATTTAACCACCTATGTAGTTGAATTGATCATCTTGGCTTATATAATTAAGTGCTGGCATATGCTAGATTTATAAGCTATAAATAAATATTGGTTATAATGACTGTGGGGATATTTAATTGAAAGAATCCTTTTCAGATGAAAAGAAGGAGGTCTCACAGAGAGCAAACTGGTCGAGCAATGGCCATGACTCATCCAGACGGCTGACACTGACAACAGTTCTACAAAGCACTGCACATGGTTCCAAAGTAAATCCTGAAGGGATTTGACTGACCTTGAGAGATACAAAAGTTACATCTTTTGCTATATGAGTCATGCTTAAACTTGCCCTTAACTACACAGCAGAAAAGTTTAGCCACAAGGCATAAAACAGGAAGATAGATTAGAATACTGAACTGTAAACAGCTTAAATCAACAGCTTCCAACATTGCCAGTTTTACCAATAACCCACTGTGATTATCGAACATTGCATTATGCATAAAACTACATTCTCTTAGTTCAGTGAGAAGAAATTTGGTTTTACCAATAATGATTTGAAAAATTATAACACCTACACCCTGGGCTCTGTATAACTAATAAGAGGACAACAATATGCATTGTATCAAATAGTGAAATGTACTACTAATGTGTTTTGAAACTGTCAAAAAAATAAAATAAAATGAAAAGAAGGAAAGAAGAAACAAAGGAGAGGGGGACAGAATGAAGAAAAGAAGGAAGGGAGGGAGGAAATCTACACTTACACGTAGCAAATCTCATACATATGGGAAGCACAAAGCATATATGCAAAAAGCTATTCATCTGGATATTACTAATCTTTATTACATTACAGGCAATGCAGTTGTTGATTTTTTTTTTTTTTTTTTTTTTTTTTGTTATAGGAAGAATCTAACTCCGAAGAAACTTACATCCTTGAAAGACCAAACTACCCTCTGAGGAGGAGATACCCACAGCATGAAGAGAGATATTTTTAACTGTTGTCTTATGTAAGTAGACAGCTTAAGTGCTTCCCATCTTGATTTGCTACGAGAATTTCTTATTATAGTTGAAGCAACTAAAAATGTGGTGGACAGGAGACACAGTATTTTTGCTTTACATAGTAAAATGACAGTGCGTATGTTTGCCACCTCTATTGTCACCTGTTGTCTTTCTTCCATCAGTTTTTTTTTTTTTTTTTTTTGTCTTTTTGAGACAGGGTCTTGTTAAGCAGTCCAGGCTGGCCTTGAGCTAACTTTTGTAGCCCAGGCTGGTCTCAAACTCGCACCAATCCTCCTGCCTCAGCCTCCCGAGTGCTGGGATTACAGGCGTGCGCCACCACACCCGGCTCCCTCAGTTTTTTTCTGGTGCTGCTTGTGTAAATCCTGTGTACTTTTCAGACCTTGTGATTTTCTAGGACAATCCCTCTTCACCCAGTGTTCACTGGTTAGTGTGCTGCACTTTTCTTTCTTAAAATCCAACACTATTATTGTTTAAAATCTCTCTTCTAGAATGAAACCTTTGTGAGACCAAGGACTTGCTCTGCTGTCTGCTACTTTGTATACAGTGTTTAGCACTATACAGAGAATCCTATTTAACTTTTAGTCTGACGGTGTGTGTCCTGCACGTGAGCTTGCCCTCCCACACTCACACCGCCACTGCCTGTAGATTACGTGGCCCTCCACTGTGGTCTGCACATGGTAAATAGAGTGCTGAATGAGGAACCACGGCCACTGTCCAATTTAGGTATCTAGCAAATAGCCATATTTCAGGGGTATCACCACTTGGCTATTTTCTCCGATGCTCTTCCTAAATCAGGCCCAGAATAGTAATAACGGTTCTTTTTTGGGTGGCATTCTTGCCTGTGGATAGTGGCAAGCTGGATTGCTGTGGACAAAAATAAAGCTGGGAACTTGCCCCCACCATTTTATTACCAGTACTCTTAGCTCTTCCTTGTGGCAGCCTCCCATGTGCCACAAGCTGGCCCAAGTGCTTCATGTGTGCTGAGTGGGTTCATCCTTAATTCTCACTACAGTCCTGTGAAATGGGCGCTGCCGTGAGTTACGGAAGTTAAGGTTCAGCGCGGCGGAGGCCTTGTAGCAAGCAATTTATCTAGCGACTGGCAGAGCAGAGAGTAAGCCTGCACAATGTGGCTGCAGAGCCCACGCTCTCCACTGTGCACTGCTGCCTTTGCAAATTTAGGACGTGTGACAGGAGAACACAGGGGAGAGAGGGCAGCCATATAAATGCGTGTCGTCTGTCACCCACCGCCCTCGCATGCCTCCTGCTGGGGTCCTGTGGCGTGCTGTTGCATAGCCCTCACTCTGACACCATCAGAATAATTGCAAGTTTGTAAACAGCAAAGGAATAGGAGGTAATCTGCTGGGCTTGCACGGCAAGCAGGCACCTACAAGACTGGTCCGAGGCTTAGTCATGCTACAGGACACAGATCGCCTTGCCCCAGGGCTAGCCAGCGCTCTGCCTTCTGCTTAGAGGAATGTGAAAAACAACCCACTGACTGGCTGTTCTGCAGGCTTCTACCTCAACGCACGCTGCTTGGTAATTAAAGGATGGAGTCTGAGCCACTTAATTTCTGGTTGCAAAAATAGTCACCTGTGCTTTTATTAGGTTGCTAACAGAACAGCCACCAAATAAATACTAGAATATAACTCACGTAAAGGCCAAGTGCCAGATTGCACTGGATTTCAACATGGGTAAGATAAGGAGGAAGAACTGAGTTCTTTCTTGAAAATGGATTTCCTGTGTAACCAGAGTCCATACCCAGTGGTCTGGAATCTGCTCCTAGGCCTTTTCTAGAAATCTGTTCTGTCATTTTACTAACCCCTACATTCTGAGTCATGGATTCCTGGTGAGGGAGGGATCCCGAGAGCTGTGCTAGGGAAGCTTCTCCTGATTTCATAAAAATACCCAGGTGTCTCTGGCTCATCTTAAGCAAATAGAGCACTTACTCTTCAAGAGCCACACAAGCAAGGTCAGGTAGATAAAGCAGAGCAGTAGAGCCATTCCTGTCAGTTGGGAAGACTCCAAGGATGGCATGTTTGGTGGACAGTACCACATTCCCATTGTGCGACATAGACCCTGCCTTCCTCAGGGACTGGCCTGACTGCATCCTAGCTCCCATACTTTCCTGTCTCCACAGCAGGGCTGCACTGCTCAGCAGCTTTCTCTCCTTTGGGCTTCTTAGTGATCTCAAGATCATAAGGAAATTTAAGAAGTAGATTCTTAACCACAAACACTTCATTACTTCTTTTTTTTTTTTTTTGAATTTATTTTATTTTATTTATTTATTTATTTTTTTTCTTGTTTCACAACCTTTGTTTATTCACTCATTTTTATGGCTGACTCAACCCACCCCGAGGGCAGGGCTGGTGCAGCATGTGGTGCCAGGGATCGAACCGCGGTCCCTGAAGCCGCCCAAGCTTCCCCAAGCAGGCGCTTTAGACCACTGAGCCATCCCGCCGGGCCCACTTCATTACTTCTTGAACCAAAAAATAATGAATCCAATTGTTTGACCAGGTGGAAACAGAGAGTGGATGGAGGAAATGGGTAGAAGGAGTTGAAAGATAGCTATCCCTCCTTTTCCTAGTTGTTTGGGGTTTGACACTTTTATTATAAAGCGGGTTATCCTTTGCACACTTTAGGATGGTGATCATTAGCACACACCAAGTGAACCAAACAACCCAAAATCTTCACAGAATATAACAATGGGGCTACGGGGATAGTGCAGCAGTCTAAGCACCTGTCTGGCAAGAACAGTAATCCAGGTTCCATCCCTGGTGCTGAATGCTGCACCAGCCCTGAAATCCTCGCTGCACCGTGCTGGTCACCAAAACTGGGTATAGTAGCACACACCTCTAATCCCAGCTCTAGGGAGGCTGAAACGGGAGGATCACTATGAATTCAAGCTGTGTAGTGAGACCCTATACTAAATAAGTAAAGAAATATATTTTCAAAAATTAAAAAAATCCCAAAATACCTCAGATGATTACTAGTTCTCCTGGAAGGCGATTGCCCCTGGCTGTGACCCTGGCTGAGCTTGGCCACTGGCTGACTGCTAAAACCCTTCTTCCAAGGAGGGGGTTACAAAATGAGCTCTGTTCAACTTTTAGTTCCCTGGGCAGAATTGGACCCTCTGCCTCTTCTCAGGGAAAGGACACTGACCATTCCCCACCCTCTGCACCATCTGACATTCCACTGTATGACTGGACTCCAGCAGGAAAAACCACTGAGGAACTCCGGACTTTACTCAGATAACTGCAAGAATTGCAGCCCCAAAACTGTTCTATAATTTGTGAGCAGCAAGAAAGAAATACATCATGGATAATAAAAGATAAAGGATAAAAATTAATTGGAATACTACTTTCTGATCCCATCATATTTTACTAGACCTCCAGCTCCTAAAACAGCAGCTGGTATTTTTTTTTTTTTTTTTTTTTTAATCTCACCTGTCTCCATTAGTAGGAGCCGTCTTACTTCCTCTCACAGGGACCCTTATACCTCTGTCACAACTAAAACTGAGAACAAGTCGATCTCAGTCGGCAGAGCCAAGCTCTATCACTGAATGCCCCCCCCCCCCAATTATTAGCCAGCTTCTTGGGGATGCTGTTTGATGCAATGGACAGTTATGCATCTCACTTTACCCCAGGAACTCTTCATCCTATCAGAATACAACAGACCATAATAAGCCAGGCATGTAATTCATAAGGCAAATCCCTGGGTCAGCAGTTCTGTAAAATCAACTGGGGAACTTTAAAAAACTTTATCCATTCTAGGACAAATGGTTGCTTGCCATTAGTATTTTAATAAGAGTTCCTGGACCAGTGAGACAGCTCATCAGACTAAAGCCCCTGCTTAGGCACGTTTAGGCAAGCTTAGGGACCATGATATGATTCTCAGCAACACATGCTAGCCCCACCCCCAGGGTGGGCTGAGCCAGTCACAGAGTCCAGGTATAGTGGTTTATATCTGTAATCCCAGCTCTGGGAATGCTGAAAACAGGAAGATCACTATGAGTCCAAGCTTAATAGTGAGACCGTGTAACAACCAAATGCATACCAAAAAACAAACAAACAACAAAAAAAACCTCTGCATTCTACTGTGCATTTCTTCAGGAATTTGGAACACCCTTCAATTCCATACTTGACCCTGTCTGTGGTCAACAGTAGTTGTTCTATAGAACATAATTGGTGTAGGACATGCTTAACAGTTTAACTCAGTACTACTTAGCAGGTTTGGGCACATTTGCTATGCTTCAAGGACTGTGAGAACTTGCAATAATACAGACAGTGGATAACTCTGATTACCTTCATCCACACATGGAGAGGTCAGATAACTTGCTAAAATGTGGCTGCCCTTGCTTAGCCTAGGAGAGTGTAGGAGAAGAGGCTCTCAGGCAGAGTGACTCCAAGTTCTGGTGGCCCGGCAGATGAAATCACCTTCTTCTCTTCGGTTGTGTTGTTTCTTTACCATTTTCTTAGTACCATGTGTTACATATGGTGTTTCACATTTTGTAGGGGAAAACGAACAAAAGCAGGAGGAAGATCACCGAAAGTGTGTGCATGGAGACTACCACACACCCTTAGAAAAGTGAACAGTCGCCCTTGTTGTCTGTACTGAGGCATGGGTGTGTCACCCCCTTTAAATTAAACCCTGTACTCAGTCTTTTGTGCCCAGGTAAGAGTTGTTGATTAAAGTGCTGCTGCTTGGGGCTCACATTTTCTTATCACCTGGAAAGTTGTGTTTTCTTTGGTTTGTGTGTTGCTTTGATGACAAAATAGAAAATAGTAACAGTTGAGTGACAGATGTTTTTCCATTTACTTTACAGAGTAAGGTTTTTTTACTCTGTAAGACTCCTGGAATAAACCAATTAATTAGGTAAGTTAGGAAAGCAAAATAAAAAAATTAAAGTATAAAAACTCAAAGCAAAATAAAGTATTAAGAGAAACGCTTACTGAGATGGTTCAGTGGTCTAAAGCACCTGCTTAGGCAAGCTTAGGCAAGGCAGGGACCTCGGTTTAATCCCCGGCACCACATGCTGTGCCAGCCCCAACCCCAGGGCACGCTGAGCCGGCCATAATAAAAAAACAAAAAACAAAAACCAAAAAACCCTACTCCTTTGTACACCTCAAAAGTATATGTTATAGGAGGTGACCCACTCAGGCCCTGCCTCCTGTTCCTCTCTTGAACAGGAGCTTTCTTTCCCCTAATAAATATATTCTGCTTATAACCCCCATTTGTTCCTAAAACTCATTCTTTGGTTTTAGAAAACAAGAACTTGTCCCCGGTACTTTTTAGGTTGGTAGGCTGGGAGATCATTTTTCCCCTGTATCATTTGGTGGTTCCCTTTGTCGTTTGGAGTTCACAGAGATCATTGGGCAGAGACATTCCTGTCACCAGACCACTAATAACTTTTACTTACAAATATTCAGTAAGAAATGCTTCATTAGGCACCTGAAAACTTTCAATCCTTACGCACTGAAACAGAGCCATTTAATCCAAACGGGATGCAGAGATGTGAGCAACTGGAGCACCAGGCAGCTCCTAAGGTGCCTGAGGCATGCACTGTCACAGAGCCGCGCACGGCTCCTCCCTAACCTTTGGAGCCTAAGGACAAGAGAGCCTTAATCACAGCCTTGCTCAGCGTCACTGTAAGTTCTTATACTAGGGAGACGATAAGATATTTACACATCTGAGCCTGATTTATTTTACCTATGAGAATTGAAGATGAGGGAAAGAAGAAAGATAAGAAAAAAAGAAGGTGGAAACACCATGCAAGAATATATCCAGGATGGCTGAGATGATTGTACTAATAATTTTCACCGGTGTTTTTGAAACTAGCAGTTAATGTTTAGAATTGTCACTTGGACTATGTATGCTGATATCTGCAATCTAAAGAACTATGTCAAGGACAGCAATGTATAATACAAAAGCCATGGTTGAATATCTTTCATCTTGGTCTTCTAAATGTGCACCATTTTTAATTTTTTTTTTTGATTATTATTATGCTCTCTTTAAATTTTTAAAAATAGTCTAAAAAGAAAAAAAATTAAGGTTTACTGAAGGCAAGTGTTAATGTTCAATTATCTGTCCAATCTTGTATAACAATATGTTAATCTGCATAACAGATTTGACAACAAAAATAAGTAATATACAACCACTGTTAACTCGCTATTCCTGTTTTAAAAATCTGTAGCATATGTATTGTTGTATATTACCATTTCTATCTATATTTGTTTTTGTTTTTACTCTTAAAAATATATGTTTTTAAAAAAGTATATGCTATAATAATTTCATCAGTGGAAGCAGAGAGAACAAGTTAAGCAGAGACCGCAAGCCTAAATTACATGTACCTATAACTGTTCTTGGTATCTGTGAAACTATAGCTGCTAGTGTGTTGTTAAATGTTGCCTTTAAATTTTCATCAAAAATGAAAAATACTGTGTCACATTAAGGCCATGATGCAGTTGTCAGAAGGATTCTGCTTGATATACCCAGTTGAAGGAAATCAGCTCTCATGAGTTCATATTGTATTTCCAATATTGTTAAAATATATGCGGTGGCATTCGGCACACATCTATTAAAAACTAGAAGTCTATTTGGCTTACAATTCTAGAGGCTGAGAAATCCAAGATTGAGGGGCTATATCTGGCTAGAGTCTTCAAGTTGCATCATCTTCTGGTGGAAGGGCAAGAGAAGGCAGGGAGGGGAAAGCTGGATTTACCCGTTTGTTAGGAACCCGCTCCTGGGAGTACTAACCTATTTCCAGGACAACAGCTCCAGGACAATCCATTCTACTCAGCACTCTTATACTGGGGATCGAGTTTCCACATATGAACTTTGAGGAAAACCTCAGCATTCATTTTTTGGAATGATTTGAGCATAATTCCTTAATTTAGTAGAAGCTTAAATGCTTACTTTTAAAAACATTTTATGTATTTGGTACAAGGTCTCACTGTGCAGTTTGGACTCATAGTGATCCTCCTCTCTCAGCCTCCCTACAGCTGGGATTATAGACATGTACCACCATACCTGGTCTCTGTGGCTGGCTCGATACATCTGGGGTAGCGCTGGCACGCATGCAGTACTGAAGATGGAACCCAGGCCTTTACATTTACCAGCTGGCACTTAGACCACTGAGCTATCTCTCCAGCACTAAATGTCCACTTTTATTGAAAGCCATTTTATTCCTGATCAAGTCATATTTTTCTCAATTTCTGATCTGCAAATTTTACTGTTTTAATTATGTGCGTGTGTGTGTGTGTGTGTGTGTGTGTGTGTGTGTGTGACTGGGGATTGAATCTGGGGCCTTTGCATTGAGCTACATTTTCAGCCCTCTTTTTTTTTTTTAATAATTATTTAATTTATTTATTTATTTTCTTGTTTCAGAACCTTTGTTTATTTTTTCACTCATTTTTATGGCCGGCTCAGCCTGTCCCCAGGGCAGGGCTGGTGCAGCATGTGGTGCCAGGAACGGTCCCTGAAGCCACCCAAGCTTTCCCAAGCAGGCACTTTAGACCACTGAGCCATCCCGCCGGGCCCTTCAGCCCTCTTTAATTTTGATTTTTTAGTTTCTAGACATGGTTCTGCTAAGTTATTAAGTTTCCCAGGCTGGACTTGAACTTACAATCTTTTGGCCTCAATCTGCTGGAGTGTGGGATTATAACCATGTGTCACCATGTCCTACTAATTATTTATATCTTAACTTTAATTTTCAAGAAATTATTTAAATGCAAGGAGTCCTATTGGGCCTAGGATCACAGTTGAGGTACTTTGGTTTTGGAATATGTAATAGCATGGATAATTTTGTGATTGGGGTTTGGGTCACAAACACAATTGTGTTTAATTGTCATTAACACAATAAAAAAAACATTGCTACCTGTCTTGCTTTTGTTTTATAATTTCTTTCTTAAGTTTCACAGTTGCAGATCTGTCAAACCCTGGGCCATATCTTTTTTTTTTTTTTTTTTTGTCTTTTTGAGACAGGGTCTCGCTATGCAGTTGAGGCTGGCCTTGAGCTCACTTTTGTAGCCCAGGCTGGTCTTGAACTTGCACCAATGCTCCTGCCTCAGCCTCCTGAGTGCTGGGATTACAGGCATGAGCCACCACGCCCGGCTTCCCTGGGCCATATCTTATGAGCATGTTTTACAGGGTCTCAGTTTGCAGAGGATCCTGGGAAAATATGTTAAATGTAACTTGAGCCCCTTAAGCAAAAACTCTGTACAATGAAGCTGTTTCATGAGTCCTGTAGGTCTTGTATTGTAGAAGAGATTTAAAAATAAGAGTGTGAATGATACGTTTGCTGTAAAAGAGGTGGTTGGTTTTAAGGGTGTAATTTGAGAAGCTTGATGGGTTTTGTGTCTTGAGTACAACCTAACCCCTGAATCCCAGGCTGTTCTCATTATTCCCTTAATTCCACTCTATCAGTTCCATTGGAGGGATTCCCTGGCCTCTCTCAAGGGAAGCTTCAGTGTAACCATTAGGAAAGGCATGGCAGAGCAGTGAAGCATACTTCTGGGTGTGCTCTATGGAATGTTTCAGAGGTGACTGGCTTGTAGGCCAGTAAAACTGATAGGGGAAGACCCACCTGGATTGTGGGTAGCACCAGCCAATAGGCCTGTGGCCTGGATGAAACACAAAGGAAAGAAAGAGGAAGTTGATGCCTAAATTTGAAAAGCTGCATTCTTCTTGAAGGGGCATGTCCTTGGCTACTGGTGAGGCCTGTGTGTACTACATATCAGTATTTTCAGTCTTTCAGCACAGACCTATGCCAGCCCCTCCAGGCTTGGGTACATCCTTAATCCTTCTTATTCTTTGGCTTTCCGCTTTTTGGACTGAGCAGCTTCTGGACCCTGAGGATCAGTGCACTGAGGAATAAGAGAGACCTTCTTTCCATCCCGTGACTAACAAATCTGCTGGTGTTGCCCGATAGGTCGGCTGTTCTGCCTAATGAGGGGACCCATCCCAGTTTGGACATGTTCCGGTCTTGGAGGAGAGCCCTCTCCTCTAATTCCTTGTACTGAGAATTGTGACCAGACTGATAAGAGCTAAAACCCCCTCCTGGAGATCAAGTTAACAAATAAAGATAACACAGGCTATCTTTAAAAAAAAGTGAAAGAGGGCTGAGAACGTAGCTCAGTGCAAAGGCCCCAGATTCAATCCCCAGTCACACACACACACACACACACACACACACACACACACACTTAAAACAATAGAATTTGCGGATCAGAAATTGAGAAAAATATGACTTGATCAGGAACAAAATGGCTTTGAATAAAAGTGGGCATTTAGTGCTGGAGAAATAGCTCAGCGGTCTAAGTGCCTGAGGTCTCTGGCTCTGGGATCCTTTCACCGTCTGCATGGGTCTGGGTGTGCAAAATTATGGCCATAAAGTTTACTTTGTTTATTGTAGGACAGAATATGTGCAGTGTCATTTTCAGAGCCAGAGAGTTTGGCCTACACAGAGACTTGTCTAGGACAGAGGCTCTTTAGTTGGTGTGAATGGGTCCTTTTCTGCACAGCTAGGTCAGCAGAGCCTTTCTTAGCAGTTCGAGGAAGTCCCAGGCCATGTGTTTCCCTTTAGAAAATGCTTTAGAGGGGCGTGGTGGTGCACGCCTATAATCCCAGCACTTGGGAGGTTGAGGCAGGAGGATCAGTGCGAGTTCAAGACCAGCCCGGGCCACAAAAATGAGCTCAAGGCCAGCCTGAACTGCATAGCAAGATCCTGTCTCAAAAAGACCAAATAATAATAATAATAATAATAAATAATAATAATA
This sequence comes from Myocastor coypus, assembly GCA_004027025.1. NCBI lineage: Eukaryota > Metazoa > Chordata > Mammalia > Rodentia > Myocastoridae > Myocastor > Myocastor coypus. Next base: position 86,859 of record PVJA010001562.1, read on the forward strand.
ATAATAATAATAATGCTTTAGAGTCATCCCTCAGCGTCTACATGAGCATTGTTTCTTTTCTTTGCATTACTTTTATTTGTTAACTTGATTTCTAAAGTGCCCTGTAGCCTGTAGTATAACATAATCCAGCCTTAGCACTTATAAGAATCACCTGAGGGGACTCCTGTATGGTTTGTGGCTTTGAAGTGACCCACAGCTTTGCCTTTTTTTTTTTTTTTTTAAGACCATGCTCACTTACAGGACTGATAAGGAGTAGCTTAACTTGCTTTGTAGGTGCTTGGGGGTCATGCAAAAGGATGATTGTATTTTTATGTCAATCTCAGTAAATCTGAGAGGCGTGTTCCAGAAATAACTGAGAGGTTAAAAAAACTTCTAGGCCCCTAAGACATACCAGTATTAGGAATTTTCTCGGATGAAGAGGATGTGTATCAACTCCAGCATGACAGTGAATCTATTCTAAGGTGAGGAGGTTGAGAAGTACGTGTTTGGAGATCTTGAGCTTCTACTGAATTTGTCTGGGTATATTTTTAAACTGGCCTAGGTATGTCTTTGCCTGTCCTCCTTAGCATAAGTGTGTGCATAGAGTCATTTGTCCTAAGTTCTTCTGTATGTGGGACCAGAACAAATGATATTTTGGAGGACTTAGAGAGTCATGATCTTTTGAAGACCTCCATATCTACCTTTGCAGGATCTGGAGTGCCAGAAAAGCAATGGAGAAAAGGTTCATTCATCCCTTCCCTCCCTACACCTGGGCTCTCCTTCACTCCCTGCTGTTTAGCATCCCAGTTTGCAAGGTGCTTTATCCAGGGCTTCACAGGAGTGCTGTGGTACCAGGATGAGCCAAGGAGCAAGAGCGCCTAGTTTAATTCTTGGTTTGGCCATGTGTAGGCTGAAGGTCTTCCACAAATTTAATGTATCCTTATGTGTAAAGCAGAGGGCATAGGAGATGAAAATCTTTGCTCCCAATGTCCTTGTGGATTCATTTAAGGAACACATTAAATCAGTGCCCGGCATAAAATGAGTACTCAGTAAGCACCAGCTAGTCTTATGTAATTATTTAAGGAAAACATAATTTCCCCAATAAGGACACTAACGCTCAGAAAAACAATTAGCACCAATTTCAAACCCTGGCTTGTCGTGGCTTTTCTACCACTTTTTGCTCTGACTGGTACCTGAGCATCATTGTCCCCGACCCTGGAAAATTTCACCTCAGGGCTTGCCATCCTCGAAGCTGTGAGAATGTGAAAAGCCTGCATTTAGCATTTCAGAGTATAAGAGGGTATCTGAGGTCTCTTGACAGTCATTAGAATGAGGTTAGCCACTTCTTGTTTAGGTCAACAAGAGGTTCTTTCTGTTATTTCCTGTCATCGGAATATTATGTTTGTAAATAGTATTTTTAGTAAGTTCTCCTTTCCCTTTGCTTTAAAATAAACCTCCCTGTTCCTTTTCCTCCAGGAATTGACACTCAGGTTGGTATTTCAAACTGAGATAAATATCACACCTGTTTTAGTGGGATGACTTCCAGGAACAGATTGTAAGCGGTAGGTGTTATTGTTGGAAGTGCTGGAATTGTAGTGGGAACTTGTAGTCATGAAATCTCACTTAGCATTGCGTAAAGGGAGTTCACCACAGGCTCGTGGTGATGTTCTTTGTTCCCCGGATCTGATGGCGTCCCAGCCCAGACAGCTAAATTGATTCTGCAGCTCTCCCTGGATCCGCTGAACTTGTATTCACTCAGTTTCTACTCTCTGCTCAGTGTAGCGCTGAATATAAGGTAGGACAAGTAACCTCATGGAGTCTCCAGACTTTATGAGGGCTCCAACATGGTTTAAAGTGTGTCTCTCAGGAAACATTGCAAACTCAAATTTCTTCAGACCCAGCCAGGATTTATTACTGTCAGCCACATTAAGGTTTAAAAATAATGGTAGGCAGGGGAGAACTGAAGTGAAAATAGACAGCATATGGGACCAGGGAGATAGCACCATGGCACAAGTGTCTGCCTGGCAAGTGCGAGGTGGTGAGTTCAAACCCCAGTCCCACCAAAAGAAAAAAAAAAAACAAAACAAAAAAAACCAAAAACCAAAAACAAACCAAGAAAAGAAAATAGACAGCATGACTTCCCCTACCCATCTTCGATAGGTTGTGCAAATTCTCACATCTAAATCTAAAAGAAAATCACCGTGACCACATAAAGCCAATTTGAAGCAGTCTTACTTATGGCCACTTGTTCTCAGTCATGTTTAATAGCATGAAATGGTACAGATTTAAATGAGAGTTGTGGAACTCAATCTCATTACTTTATAATCGTCTCATATTCATTCACGTTAATAATAGGGTAATATCTGATTATATACTAAAATACTATTACTGCTCTAGATTCTGGAGACAAAAGAAGCCTTGGGGTTTTGCAGCTGGGGGACAGAGGCAAGAATTTCTGTGACATTGGGCAGAGAAGAATTGAGACAGTTATGGAGATTTGCCAAGTGTGTGTGTGTATGTGTTTAAGGAAATTACTTCTGGGGATATGTTCTGATGCTATTGAATATTATGTCTGGTATTTTAACTTTTTTTTTTTTTTTTCAGTACTGGGGATCAAACTCAGGACCTTGCTCTTGCCAGACAGGTGCATATACCAGCCTATGTCTGGTATTTTAGACTTCATGCTATAGACATTGGGGGTTTTGTGGTGGGAAAATTAAGTATTAATCTCATCAAGCTATTTTAGGAGTAGGTAGACATTATTTAAGTGCACTAATGTCTGGAAATGAAGGTAATAAAATCTGAACTGAGTAGGAGGGTTGTATAAGATAAAAGGACAAATTAAGCATGAGGATAGAAAGAAACTTATGAGGGAAGTTATTTTAATGATACTTTAAAACCCGTGAGTATAAATTGTGGAGAGAATCATCCTTTCTCAAATAAGTATTCCACTGTGTTTAAGTATCACAGTTTCTTTAGAGATTTATACATTGATGGACATACAGGCCACTTCCAAATTAGTTTACTTGTTTATTGTTGTGCTGCTACAAACATGGATACGCACGTATCCCTGTTGCATGATGTCTTTAACTCTTTGGGGAAGATTAGAAGGGGGAATAAATAGTTTTTAATTTTTAAAGAAATCTCCATACTGATTTCCACAGTGGTTGTACCAGTCTGTATGTCCCCACAAAAAATATAGGAGGTGGCTTCCCTTTTTCCCTGTGGCTTCATCAGCATTTGTTAATATTTGATTTCTTGAGGGCAGACATTCCTTCTGGAGTAAGGTGGAATCTCAGTAGTGTCAATTGGCATTTCTTCCATCGCCAGGAAAGTTGACCTTTTTCTCCCCATATGTGCATTGTCTATTTGTACCCCTTCTATAAAATGCTTGTTCATTTCAGTTGCCCATTTTTTGATAGCTTTTTATTTGGGGGCCTAATTTTTTTGAGTTCTCTCTATATTCTAGATATTCATCATCTGAGGAAGAGCTGACAATATTCCCTACCCTAAGGGTGTGTATTCACTATATTAGTCATTTCCTTTGCTGTATGGAAGCTTTTAAATTTGATATAACCCTATTTGTTGATTCTTTTAAAAAATCTTTTATTTATTTATTTGGTACAGGATCTCACTATGCAGTTTGGACTTGTACTGATCCTCCTGTCTCAGCCTCATGAATGCTGGAATTACAGGCATGTGCCACCACATCTGGTTTCTGTGGCTGTAGTGGTACACCTGAGGTTCCAGGGCTGGCACAGCATATGGTACCTGGGATGGAACACAGGTCCTTGCGCTTGCCATGCAGATGCTTAGACTGTGGAGATATCTCCCTGGCCCCCTATTTGTTGATTCTTGAAGTTATTTATTATGCAATTTGAGTTCTGTTCAGAATGTCCTTGTCTATGGCTATAACCTTCAGGAGTTCTACCTATTTTATCTTCCAGCGGGTTCATTGTTTTGCTGTTTTAATATTTACATCTTTGGTCCATTTTTATTTAAGTTTAGTCAATGCAGGGAGACAGGCTTTAGGGTCAACCTCGTGTATGTGGATAGCCAGTGTTTGCAGCGCTGTTTGCTGAACAGGCTGCTTTCCCCCCAGTGTTGTTCTGGGCCCCATGGCTGAGTAGGTTTGGGGTGGCTCCGCAGCCTCTCTTCTACTCCACTGACTCACAGGTCTGTTTTCGTGCCAGTTCCCTGCCATTACCACTATAGTTTTGCAACATAACTTGAAGTCTGGAAGCGTCATGCCTCCTGCTTTACCCTGGTTGTTCAGAATTGCTTTTGCCTTACTGGGTCACCTGAAGACTTCATATATGTATATTGAACATATACTCATTAGTGAAATAAACCACATCTATATGTGTAAATATCGTAGAGTCTCCCTAATATAAGAACTTTAAAGAAGAAAACAAGAACTTAAGGGCATAACACAGCTCATTATAAATTGGAGAATTGATTTATTTAGTTCTATGAGGAACATTGTTGGTATTCAGATTGGGTTTACCTTAGATCTATGTGTCACTTTTGGAAGTATCACAATTTTGACCATATTGGTTCTTCCTATCTAAGTACAGGAATCTTTCTGTTTTCTGAGGTCCTGTTGGGGCTTCATTTTTGCAGTACTACAGTTTTCATTATAAAGGTCTTTTGCTTCTGCAATTAGGTTAATTCCTAAATATGTCAGTTTTTTCAAGCTGTTGTGGCTGGTATTGTTTTCCTAATTTCTTTATGCATAGGTTTATTATTGATGTACAAGTGCGCTATTATACTTAGTGTAGTGATTATTTTGTTTTATTTGGGACAGAGTCTGACTATGTCGCCCAGGGTGGCTTCAAACTCCTGGAAGTCCTTCTGACTCAGCCTCCTGGGTCCTGGTATCATAGGCATGTGCCACTGATACAGGAAATTATATAAGGCTTCCAAATGATGTAGGAATGAGATATTATAATTCCGGATCTGCTGGATGCACTAAGTTCATGTCCCCTCAAATTGAAGAATGAATTCTAAGGAACAAAGAAAGCTTAAGAGTAGGAAATATTTTTTTTTATAGAGGAGAGATATAGCTCCTAAGAGTCAAGAGGTGTCCCAAGTGGGGTGCTGAGGACTCCACTTCTCAGGATAGGATTTTTTTTTTTTTAAACCTTTTACTTACTGATTTATTTGGTGCAGGGTGTCATTATGCAGCTCGGACTCATAGTGATTCTCCTGTCTCAGCCTCCCCAGTTGGGATTATAAGGGTGTGCTACCATGCCTGATTTTGGTAGTCGTCATAGTACACCTGGTGTTCTGGGGCTGGCACTGCATGTGGTACCAGGGATTGAACCTGGGTCCTTGCATGTTCCAGGCAGGTGCTTACATAGCCAAGCTATCTCCCTGCCCCTCAGGATAAGTTTTATAGAGCACCACCACATTGATACCAGTAGGGGTTAAAGCTATGAGCAACCAATAAGATTACAAGTACAACTGATTATGTAATAGTGATCCAGTGGAGAAGCAAGTCACATAACACATGGAAGGAGCAAAGAGGTTTTTAGGAAAAGATGAGTCTCAGGGTCTTGGTCACCCAGTGAGGTGACCGATGTCTATATAGACTTCATTAGACCAGATGTTACCCTTCTCTCAGGCCTGGTCCTTTCATCTTTATCTTCAGGTCAGACCTCCGACAGATATACCCATGGCCACAGCTGGAAGGCGTTTTCATCTCCTCTGCTCACTTTCAGGCCCTTCCCTGTCTGACCACCTATAATATTTCTACCTAATTCAGCTGTCTCTAATACCACCATGCTAGGTTTAGTGGCTTCCTGTTTATCAATCCATGGAGCTTTTGTTCTGATTACAAAGGTTTCATTATTGTCAACAGAGTTTATGGCATTATCAAAGTACAAGTTTATTCACTTAAGGATTAAACAGTAAGTGCAAATTCAGGAATAGGTCGCATCCAGTTACTTATGTACAGAGGGTGATTTGTCTTAGGCCAGCTGCTTCACAGAGGCGGCACTGTTCCCTGAGGGGGGTCTCCCTCCTGGGTCCTAGGGCAGAGGGATTTGAATAAATGAACTCATGTCCAGACTTGCCTTATGCTTTCTCACTTCTTGGAGTCAAAAGCAGGAAGACACCATTGTGATTGCAAGTTACTAAGGAAATGATGGTGACTTGGAAACATGAAATTCAGGAGAGATTTCAGAAAAAAACTAGCAGGTGGATATTGAATAAAGGCAATTTAAAATGATGGCAGAAAAGCCCATGGAACATGCCCAATAGAAGTTACAAGTAGAATCTGAAGTTTAGCTAAGAGGTCCCTAAAGACAAGGAGCAGCTGTGTTTACAGTTTGGAGGGGGGGGGGAGAGACAGAGAGAGAGACAGAGACAGAGCAGAATGGTAGGAAGCTTAAAGTGTGTTCACTCATTTCACATGTTTCAGGGGTTCCTGTGTTTGGCAAAAGCAGAAATAAGCTCCACAGCAAGGAGCTGCAGCAGGAGGAGGTTAGAAAGATGAACAGAGAGCAATGGAGAGAGATCAGGCTGCGTGAAGCCTGGTGACACTGCAGAAGCCAGGGAGAGAACTTCCTGGAATACACGGCAGCCGATGTGACACATACTGCAGAAATGTCAACAGTGACAAGCGGGGTAATGTTTGGATCACACAGGCAGGGTGTGAGTTACCTTGGAGTTTCTAAACAGATGTGGAAACTTGACTTCAGGGGATTAAGGTCAGGCAGGAGGAAGTGGAGGTATGAAGACCAATAGCAGCAGCCCTAGGCATAGGGTATGGAAGGAAAGGAGAAATACTATTCCGGCATTGATTCTGACATCTTTCCATCTCTGGCTTTGGAGCAAATAGGGATTCTTGGGAGAACTGAGTTTTGAATGAAGGGTTTAAAGGTGAAAGAGAAGGATAGAATGATAATGTGTCAGCCACCATGAAGGTGAGTGCAGGCCAGCAAAGAGTGTATCTTAAACTAATCTTTACTAGAGTGGGAAATAGAGGGGGATCCCAAGTGTTAAAGTTGATGTATCAAATTAGATGACATGATTAGAAAAAGATGAGCTACTTTTGTTTGCTTGTGGCCAGCTCAGCCTGCCCTGGGGGCAGGGCTGACACAGCATGTGGTGCCAGGGATGGAACCCTGTGGTCCCTGTGGTTGCCTAAGCAGGCACTTTAGACTGTTGAGCCGTCTCGCTAGCCCTGGAAAGAGGCGATGATGGGATACTATCACGCATTGTCTTTTTAGGCATCCTGAAGCTTATTAATTAAAAGATAGGAAAAGACTTTGGAATAATTTTGGAGTCCCAGCCATATGAACTTGGGCAAGTTGTTTAACCTTGTTAAGCTGGAACTTTCCCATCTTCACAACATGCTGATAATATTTGCCTGGTAAGAGTGTTGAGAAGAACATGTTTAGTTCAGTGCTACCCTATATTTGACACTTGGCGTTCACCGTGATTCTTTGCTTCATTAAATCTCTTTATTAAGGTACGATGTGCATGAAGCTATACATGTTCAACATGTACAACTCAATGAGTTTTGTGGTAAGCACTGTATACACCTATGAACCCATCTGTGTCATCAACACCATATACCTGTCTATCACGATCAGTTTTCTTTCCCTTCTTCTCCCATATGTGTGAGTGAGACAAGACACTTACCCCTTAAGAGCTCCACTCTTAGCAAGTTTTGAAGTGTACAATGCAATATTGTTCACCGTGGGCACTGTGCTGTAAAGTAGATCTCAACAGTGCTTCTTATTTGAAAATGTTGAGGTGCCTCAGACTTGAGTTAAACCCAATATTCCAGCACCCCTGGCTTTCTCCTCTGTGAAATGCTTGTTGAAGAACACTGACCCTGTAGATAGATGGCTTTGCCACTTCTTTGTTGTGTGATCTTTGACATCTACGTGGCTTAACTTTTTGAGAGTTTTCTTGTTGGTATAAAGGGGATAACAAGGGCTGGGGAGCGAGCTCAGTGGGCTAAGTGTCTGCCTGGAAAGCACAAGGACCTGGGTTTGATCCCCAGTACCTCATGCTGCACCAGCCCTAGAACCCTGAGCACGTTGTGCTGGTCATTGAAACCAGGCATGGTGGGGCATGCCTATAATCACAGTGCTGGAGAGGCTGAGCCAGGATCACTAGGAGTCCAAGCTGCATAATGAAACACTGCACCAAATAAACACATAAATAAATAGGATAATAGTAGTACTCATTTCCTGTTGCTATTATATTAAATACATTAACATGGAAGTGGCTGGAACAGTGCTTGCCACCTAGTCACTGAAATGCCAACATTTGCCAAGTTTCTTTTCTTTCTAAAACCAGGTCACCCAGCCCTCTCCCACACTCATCCTGGCAAGGGGAAGGCTCCACATCCAATGCCTGCAGCTGTTAGGAGTTAGGTCAGTGCCTGGAAAGATGTACAAGAGCAGAGTGACTAGCTGTCTCTCTGGAATGGTCTAGGAGTAAACTGTGCTTCAGGCCAGAGGAGCAGACTGAATCACTCTTGCAGGCAGTCCTGCCTACGTGGGACGAGCTAGGAAGTTGTGGGATGCAAAGGCAATTGGAGAAGCCAATGCTGGGAAGACGAAATCATGCGGTTGGAAAGCATTAGCCAGTGCCCGTCTGTTGGTAACTGGATTGCTTTTGTTTGTAATGAGTGTTTACACAGTAACACTTCCACCTACTTACCCAGAGATGTGAAACTGTTACCTTCAAATTCAGATTTTTAGAACCCTTTCCCTAGTTCCAGTCAACCCATGTAATCTTCCCTCCCCCTCTAGTCTTTCTTGCTAAGTAATGACCTTGGAAATACAACACAAGACTTTCTAAGTCAAAGCTGTGTCAGAATGTCTAGTGGAGGAATAGCCACTTTTTAAAATGGTTTTTCCACTTTGATGCTGTGTCCAGAAAGTGGACAAAGTAAGGCCTTTACCCCAGGGGTTGCTCTCCTCAGACACCTTGATTAATTTCAAGCCATCCCCTCTGCACCTTAGCAAATGGACCTTTCCAGTCTGAATATGATACAGCAACTCCCGGCTAACGTCAGAGCTCGAGGGCTCTCAGGCCCTGGCAGTCAGACCCCTGACCTTGAACCACCCAGATGACGCAGCCTTGCTTTGCATTGCCTTGGACACCCTAAAGCAAAGGCAGAAAATGCTATGCCAGAACGGGAATGGCTTTGCTGAGTCATAGAGGAATGGTAGCTACCACAGCGAGGCTCCCATCTGCCACAAGCAGGCAGTTTCCTGGAGAGAAAAGAAGGTTGACATTCAGATAGCATTGGGGCTAAGGATTTGGCTCAGTGGTAGAATGCTTGCCTAGCAAGCTGGAAGCCCTGGGTTCAGTCCTCAGCACGACAAAAATCAAATAAATGAATAAATAATCTTCCCTAAAGAACAATTCAACCAAAAAAAAAAAAAAATTACAGTAAAATCAAAAAAGGCCAAAGACATTCAGACAGCTTCACTTAGGAGCTAAACTGATTCTACGATTTAGTTTCAGGGCTCTCTGCCTACCTGTGTGGAACCTGTGCTGTCACATGTATGTCACATGCCAGGGCTGTTCTGATGGGTGAGGAGCCTCTCTGCTCTGGGCTGGCAGCTTTCTAGAAGAGTTCTAGCTTTTCTATTTTCCCTTACCAGAAAAACACAAGGAATATGGAGGTTTATCTTGTCCTTGGGGTTTATTCATAACTGTTCTGAATTTTCTGATACTGTCAATGTGGCAGACCAGATGGAGATTTGTAGTTGGATGTATCCCAGAAATTCTGGAGATAACACTGTCCAAATTGCATGTGGAGCTGGTTTGTCCTGGTAAGGGGAGAATGAGATATCAGTTGTCTGGTTAGAGCTGACTACCAACTTATCAGGGGTTTTGTAGCACTGCATAGCCTAGGCTACAAGGAATGTCCCTGGTAGTATCTGTCCATAGTCAATAAACTTTAGACACTTAGGTGCAGTTATCCTGTTCTGTACATGTGCATTGTTATGTGGTCCCAAGGCTAATTTAACAAGTTCTACTTCTTGTTTATACTTCATGGCTTCTACTTATAAAGACTTAAGATTTCCCAGGAGGAAAGCCCATCTCTTACCACTAAAAGGCCCCATGTGGGAAGCAGAATAAAGTCTGTCTGTCAAGTGGGGAAGACGGGTTTTGTGAAGTCACTGAGATGGCTAGGCCAAAGTTGCAGAAGCAGGCCTCGTGTGTGCTCCCGTTTTTAGTACATAACACCGAGCGCCACGGAGCAAGCACCTCATCCTTACACAGGCAGTCTGGGCAGTTCCAACCCTTCCATGTCACATGATAGGAATGAAATTTGCAGACACTCATTTTTGCTTAGTTCCCATGTGGTATTTTCCAGGAGCAAATACTTTGAGATTTAAATGTTCCATTTCCAAAAAGGTTCCCATTTGCAGAATAGGGTGGTTTGTGAAGTCTCACTTAGGTTGGATACACTATTCATTGTAATCTTCTGATTAGCATCAAGTGATGGAGGTAATGCTCCAGGGATGTAGCTCAGCAGCACAGCACCTATCTAGCAAGTACAAGGCCCTGAGTTCAATTCCTGGTACTAAAAAAAGAGGGGACATTTCTTATCTACACCAGTGACATAGATCCCAAGATGCTGAAAGGACAGTTACAGTTGCCTCCTGCATTAGTCAATTTCTGTCCCTGTGAAAAAATACTTGAATTAAGCAAATTATATGGAGAAAAGGCATCACAGATATTTTCTTTTCTTTTTTTTTTTTTTGTCTTATTGAGACAGGGTCTCGCTATGCAGTTGAGGCTGGCCTTGAGCTCACTTTTGTAGCCCAGGCTGGTCTCGAACTCGCATCGATCCTCCTGCCTCAGCCTCCCAAGTGCTGGGATTACAGGCATGTGCCACCACGCCCGGCTCAATCACAGATATTTTCTTAAAGCAATCTCACAAGGCAAGGACTGTCATCCTTGCTTCATGGAAGAGGAAATCAAGGCTAGATTACTGGCAAGGTCACAAACATGAAATCAGAACTTGTGTTCACTCATGTCCTGTGATCTCTTAGTGCGCAATCAGAGAAAAGGGATTATCAATACCACTGCATAGAATCTTCTAGCATCCCACCAAGGCTCCACAGAACCATTGATTCTCTGCTGCTGCAGGAGGTAAGTTTCTCAGACACCTGCAAAGCCAACACACCTCCGAGCTCACTGCCTGATGACAGACCAAATACATTTCTGACAGCTACTCTAAGAACAGAGTATGCTTAAAATTTGGGTCTACCCAGTAGGCTCACAAACATTTATTGAAAAATTAAAGCCATTTTCCAGAGCCAATGACAACATCCTCTGTGTAATTTGTGCAAAACAAATCACACCAGAGGTCTTCTGGTCATGCAGGCCAACTTTCCTAATCTAATCCCTTCCTGGGAAGTTGTGTTTTTGGGCACCCTCAATCCAAGTCCCCACCATGTTATCAAAAGAAATTATCCTGCATTCCTCTGGCCCGAAAGTAGCAAGCATTTTTATATGTTCTTTCCCAGAGGATTGTTGCTTTGATGTCAATCACATAGGTGAGTCCTGTAGAAAGTATTCATGGCTCAGTTGTCCAAGTGGGAAAGAGCCATTTCTTTAAGGGGCATTATGAATCTAGCCATTCCTAGTTTGTAGTCATGTTTCATAGGGAGGGATTGGTCCCTCAGTTAAACTAGGTTACTAGTCTACAGGTAAGCTTATTTTTATAACAGTAATTTCTTTTAATGAGCAGAACATATTTATTGAGGGAAAGAAAGCTCCTGTTGAAGAGAGGGACAGGAGGGGGGTCCTGAGTGTTCTTGTTATGGTTTATGTCTAATTTTCCCCCCAAAGTCTCATGCAGTCATGGGGCGGGGATTTCTATAGATTGAGACTTGACTCGTGAGTCACTGGGATTATATGTTTTACTACTGTTGGGATTATGGTCTGAGTACTGCTGAGACTATGGGTGTGGCCTGAGGGAGATAGGCTAAGGCAGAGAGCCTGATGTAATTTAAGAGAGACAGAGAGATCGACTTGCGCTGTTGCTCTGCTACCCTGGTTGGTTGGTTGCCTTTGTTGCGATAATTGCTGTTCTGCCACCATGAACTGCTGCTCTCTGCCATGTGCCACTCAGCCTTGGAGCCAGCCTAATATGGACTAAAACCTCCAGTAACGGTGAGCTCCATAAACCTTTCCTTCCTTTGTATTGAGTGTTGGGTATTTTTTATTTATTTATTTATTTATTTATTTATTTATTTTTTACAGCAATGAGTAAAAAGTAACTAAGACAGTCCCCCAGAAGCTGTCTCTTCCAGGGATTTATAACAGTAATTTCTCACAAAATTCTGCTTTTATCTCAATCACAATATAGGATCACAACTGTTCATAATGGCACTGTATTTCAGGCTTGAAATGCTCACAGTTATGATGAGGAATTATTTTCCTCCAGCCCTTCTTTTTCATTCTTGGGGTAACAAAAAAGTTTTAAAAATAATAATGTGTATCACCTGATTCAACTGATCCATTTCTCAGTGCTCCTATACTTGCCCATGTAAATAACATAAATGAACAGATAAACAGAAAAAGGCAGAAAAGATGAGGGACATGTTTATTGACACTGAAATGAACATTGTTTTCTTATGACCTAACAGCACAGTGTGTTAATAAGTTGGCTACAAATTCCAAAGGATGACTTGCAGCTCATGAAAAGATCTTCCAACTTTAGTGCCATGGATTAGAACCACATAATACGGGTAGAGAACAATTAAGCTCACAATAAATTATTGATTCAACTTTAATTATATTTGTATTTCCTAGAAATAATTCTAATATTTTCATTTTATATTTGCATTGAGTCAATGACCACTATGAGGTTTAAATATCAATTCAGTATCTTTCCTTGGAGATTTCAGGCCCAGGTTGTTGATACTAAGCATTTCTTTCCTTTTCTGGTATCTTTGGCACAATTTCTGGTTTCTTTTCAATATAAAAGTACAGGTTGAAGGTGGGTACATACTACTGCAGAAAGGACTACTTGGGATCTAAGTTAAGTACAAGTTTATGTTATGCATTATTTACAAGATGAGAATTGAAGCACAAACTTTAATCTATATTCATTATAAAGCAGAGGAGAATGACAAGCATAGAATTTGAATGAATGGGGCCAAGGGTATGACTTAGAACACTCCTTCCTGGAGGAGGCAGGACCAGTGTCATAGGATGGAAGATTTTACCCTGAACCGCTAATACCAATGTCTCATGTCATGGGATCAACTCTACACAGCTACAGGGTAGGAACAACTTATGTGCATGGTGGTCTATTTGGCCAATAGACTCTACTCTAAAATACAAGCCAGCTGGTAGTTTGCCAGTGTATTTGGGCCCCGGTAGGTACAAAAGTGCAAAGGCAGCAAAATATTGGCCTCTTTAAAAGTGGATGTGAGTGAACTTGAAAGAATGAAGCCTTTCCAGTGGGACAGAAGCACTGCCAACCTTCCCGAAGTAATACCTTTGTATATCATCTTATGTAGAATTGGTGTGGGTTTCTTCCAGGCAGCTTGAATCCAGATGTTGTAACAGAGCAGCTGTGCCATCCTGGAGTGTCACCCAAGTGCGCCTCTACTTTAGGGAAGATACGCAGACAGCCTGGCAATATGATTTCTCATTCTGGTGCTCCTGAGAAAGGAGACCTAATAAGCTCTGAAGCAGCCTTGGGTTGGAATTGTGGTTATTCAAGTACAAGGAGAGGTTGATTTTCACATTGACAGTTCAATTCTGATCTCTGTCTTGCAAATCATATGAAAATAATAAATATATATACACACATATGTATAGTTCTATACTGAACACTGGATTAACAGTTACCAGTGTCCCAATACAGTACATTTTAAAAAAGAATCCTCCTTCCTCACCTGTGAACCCTATGTTCATCCTAAAACTGTTGTTTCAGAACTGTGCTGGTTTTTTTTTTTTTTTTTTTTTTTTTTTTTTTTTTTTTTTTTTTTTTTTTTTTTTTTTTTTTTTTTTAATAGGTTCTTTGAAACTGCTGGAGATGAGTCCAAAGTGGAGAGTTTGGCACATTAACTAGATGGGGTTGTTTAGATGCATTATTATCTATAAAAGGTAAGAAGTCAAAGGAAATCCACTCCATACAAAGCCTGAGTAAAAATTTGTAGCCAATGAGAGAATTTCTTTTCTAAAACCCAAGACACTGGTCTATATACGAGAAAACAATTTCTCCTCCATTACCTAATTCCAACATTTTATGTACTTCCATACTTTGCCTGACAGAATTTTAAAGAGCCAGATAATACAATTTCCTTTTAAAACTTATTTACCCCATCGTACCCCATCCCGAATCCTAAAACTCAGACAGCAAAGGCTTATCAAGCCAAATATAGAAAATAATCTGGAGGTCTGTATATCAAACTAAATGTACAACTGACCATTGTTTTTATTTTTCTAAATGTTTGGTTTAAGAGATGACTCTCATGGAGGTGTCCTTCATCACCTCAGTCACTGGAAGCCAGGGGCCCTAGAACTGTGAGGTCTGGGTGAATGAGATGGTATCCGACTTGTCTATGGCAAAGCCTCCGTTGACATAGGACTTCTTGGTGTCTGAGTCTTCATTATCAAGTATTGTAGACTCCAAGGCAAAGGGATTCACAATGTTAACTTCAGATGAAACGTCCATCTGCTCCAGCTCCTCCTTGGACAGCTTTTCCACAATGCCAGTCCCAAAAGCATCACCGAGGACGTTGACCATGGTCCTAAACCGGTCCCTAGGGAGCAAACAGGAGAATCAGGGAGCTCAGATTTCATTTTCCTTATCAACTGCAGAAAGGAAAGTTCAGCTCAGATTTAAGCCAGTGCACAAAGTGCTGCTCCTGGCTGGCTGACTGCTCACAGACCTCCGGTGAAAAGGTTCTTTCATGAAGGTACACAGAGAACAGAGGGTCTGCCAGAACCGGCTTCCAATAGATAGAGCAATGGCTTCCCTAAACCTCCCGAAATCTTTTCCTCCTCCCAAAGAAATATGAACTGAGTCTACACAGACATGTGTAGGGAACTAGAGGAGGCTCAGAACACTTCTAACTCTTCCAGCCCTAATCTCTGTATTGCGAGTTGGCTGCTTAGTTGACTTTATGGGCTTCTGACTGAGGTAAGAACTTGAATGTTCTGTGGGTGGCATATGTGGTGCGTGCGTGCGTGCGTGCGTGCGTGCGTGCGTGCGTGTGTGTGTGTGTGTGTGTGTGTGTGTGTTTCTGGTTTGCTTATCAAATAAGCTCACAGTGAGCAAGCCAGAAGGGACATGCCAGGGCATGAGTCAGTCCCATGGCAGAGCATGGCCAGAGAACGCAAGTCTGCCGAGCAATGACTTTTGGAAACAGCTTCAGCTAGTCTTCACTTCCACAAAGCATGGAAGAGAGGCTACTGGCAGGAAGAGAAGGACCATGGCAGAAGGAGCATCTATTGGGGCAGTGACATTTGTTGCCAAGAACTGTGAACATGGATAGTTTAGTGAAAACTGTAGCCACAGGACAGAAAAGGTCAACTATGCCCACTCATGTCCACTCTGGATATCCTTCTGGTATTTAAACCAAGGTTAGGCATGGAGTTAGCCCTAGTGTCTTTCTCTGATCACACTGGATTGAACTTGTACTCTGCTGTCTCAGCAGTGAAGGTCTCTGGTTCCAGGAAGGACTCAGGAAGAGAAAGGCAAAGCTACCATTACCACTGGGAAAAAAATAAAACAAAACAAAACTAAAGCTTGCCTCAGTGGTAGGGTATTCTTGCAAGAATTGTGCCACCTCAGTTGGGCCTTGGACTCCTATCTAGCTGCTGAGGGGGTCTTGGAAGGCACAGTGCCCAAGCTAGACTCAAGGCTTGGTACCTACAGGGTCCATCTCTGCTTCTCTTTCTTCCAGCTGAGCTGCCACCTAAGAACTACACAGTCTTGACCTCCAGTCTGTCTGAGCTAGCCCCTAGGGAAGGTTCAGTATGCAGTTACATGTATCCTAATGGCTAGGATTGGGACCAGACCAGGTACCCAATATCCAGAGGTGAGCATCAAGGAAAAACTAGGAATTAGACAAGATGCAGTGTTAACTTTTGGGATCACAGAAGATATACTGTGATCCATATGTTCTGATTTATTTTTTAATCTTTCTTTCTTTCTTTCTCTCTTTCTCTCTCTCTCTCTCTCTCTCTCTCTGTATGTATGTATGTCTCTGTCTCTTTATGTATGACACACAAAAATGAAAAAAAAGTGATGTTTCTATTCTAATCATAACAATAAGATCTCATATACTGAGCTTTATTATCTGTCAGACATAGTTCTGGACACTGACTCACTTGAGATTACTTAGTCTTATAGTCAGACAAAGAGGTAGGCAGGATTTTCCCCACTGCACAGATCGTGCATCCAGACCTCAGAGTTAAGGGACTTGCTAACGTACAAAAACGTAAGACACCAAGTAGGAATTGATAACCAAGTCAGTCTTGTTCCAAGGCCTTTGTTCAAGCCATTGCCTCTGTTGACTCCAAAGTAGCTCAGAAAGATGTGCTGTTTTGGAACTTGGTATTGCTAGGAATGCTGAGATGGCTCCAGGGCCCTCCTGAGATCCCTCACTTTATTATCTTGTATCTATCTTATCCCACATCCTGGTCCTAACTTGCGCCTTACCAAGTATGAGAGATTGGAGCACACTGGTTTTCTAAAATCACTGCTCCAAGTTATGAGGAGTTCAATTTTAAGCATGTTATAAGGTGACCTGGTCAGAGGGGAATTAAAGAAGCAACAGATGGCTCATTAGGCAATCGGAGAAGATAATTATGGCAGATTGCAGATTCTGCAGGGCTAGGAAGCTGCTTGTCCATGCGACTGAGGCAGGGCATTTATTTCAACTCACAGGAGCCAGTCGACAGCGATGATCAGGGTGACATCCTCGGCAGGCAGGCCCACAGCACTCAGCACAATCACCATGGTCACCAGGCCAGCCTGGGGCACGCCAGCAGCTCCAATGCTGGCGGCTGTGGCTGTGATGCTGTGGCCAAAAGACATCATTGGTGGGGAAAAAGTTAGACTCTGTTTTTCTCTTTGAGGCCCTGGCTGGAAAGCTAGACTCTGAAGCGATTTCTGATATCCCCAACATGGGCAATCAGAATTTGTTTTCTGCTAAGTACTAGCTCTGTCTGAGAATAGTAGGGGACTGAGAAGAGATGGTGCCAAGTGGTGGCAGGGGGACATGTGGCAGAGCACTCTGGCACAGGAAATAGACAAGGGCTGCAAAAAGGCTTCACCTACCTGTCCATGCATCAATCCTAAGCTAAAACTCAGTATCTCTCCATAATTTTTCTTCCACTTACTCACCTGGCCAATTATTTGTTGACCATCTAATGTGCCCT
This sequence comes from Myocastor coypus, assembly GCA_004027025.1. Taxonomy (NCBI): domain Eukaryota; kingdom Metazoa; phylum Chordata; class Mammalia; order Rodentia; family Myocastoridae; genus Myocastor; species Myocastor coypus. The sequence continues at coordinate 104,232 of PVJA010001562.1, forward strand.
AGGAGTTTATGTTGCCTTGAAGGATGAGTAGAGCAACACTGGTAGGGTGGATGCACAGGTGTATTTCAGTAGAGGATAAACCAATGCAGAAACGGTTGAGTAGATTTTATGCACGTGCCAGACATCGCAAGACTCAACCTCTTTGATTATTTATTTATTTATTTATTTACGGCACCAGAGTTTGAACTCAGGACCCTGCACTTGCTAGGCAGGCACTTTTTCCATTAAGCTATCTCCCTGACCCCTCAACCTCTTTGAGAGAGACCTTTGGCACACTGACTTGAGAGACAAAAAGACTCCTGTCGAATGTACAAGTATTTCTTCTTGGCTGCCCCTTTTTGCCAGTGAATGCATTATTATTATTATTATTTTATTATGTCTGGCTCAGCCTGCCCTGGGGGTGGGCTGGCGCAGCATGTGGTGCTGGAGATCAACCAGGGTCCCTGCCCTAAGCCTAAGCTGGCACATTAGACCACTGGGCCATCTCACTGGCCCAGCGAATACATTTTTAGAGATTTTATGTATGTATGTATGTATGTATGTATGTATGTATTTATTTATTTATTACTTATGTATTTGGTACAGGGACTTACTGTACAGCGCAGACTCATAGTGATATCCCTGTTTTTAAGCCTCAGCTCTGGGATTACAGGCATACGCCACCATACCCATTCTCCATGGCTGGTTTAGCACCCCTGGGGGCGGAGTCAGTGTGTGATGCTGGGGATTGAACCCCAGTCCCTGCCTTGGCTAAGCAAGTGCTTAGTCCGCTGAGCTATCTAGCCAGCCCCAGGGAATGCATTTTGTACAGAAGGGAGAGAGATCTGGAATCTGGAGGAGGCAGCCCCCTCAACTTTATTACCATGCATTTAGAAAGATTCCTCTTGGGCAGATAAGATGTGGCATTGGAGATTTTCCCCTTTGGGATGCACAGGATTTTCTTTTTTCATCAGTTACAATTTTATTATTATGAATGGATTGTTGTAGAGGAAATCAAGGCTGATGATGCCCTGAAAAATCCCTGTCTTGGATGACATTTGACCAGACACATACATACATTTTTGAACGCACAGCCTCACCCTTGGGCCAAGGCTTACACTCTCACCACAGTGCTAACAAACTGAAGGGTTAAGGTGTAGGAACTCCCCCATTTAAATTAGAAGACACCCTAGTTCTAGCCACAAAACCTTGTGGGGTCAAAACGTATCTGAGTTCTAAGGAAGCTTGTTCAACTGCCCATTCATCTGCATGGTGATATATTACAGAATTTAGGGTACAAATTTAGGGTACAAATTCAGGCTCAATCGCAAGGGTGTTTTCCTTCAATCCCGATAGCTACCAATTTACCGCAAGTTAGAGATGTCTGGGGCTGGACCAATTTCTGGAATAAGTTCACGTTCACATAATCTTTTGGTCCTACTCTAACTTAAGTACTTTTTGGAAAACCCAATTTTATTTCAAATCCAGCTGAAAATAAACGTCAACTGAATGTCAATGGGATTTCTTGTCAGAAGTGATTTGTGTTCAGATCCACTGATCCCACTTGGAAGCCTGCGCACATCCGAGTTGACCATATCTGCATAGCCTGAAGCTGGGCTTGAAACTCAGAACCCATTTAGTTAAGGAAAATCCTGCCTTTGAGTCTTCACCTCACTTGCTAAACTTCCATCTTTTGACAGATAGGTCTTCAACTCAGAACTATACATTTTCAGATGAGGTTAAAAAAAAAAAATCTGAAAACCAGTTCCTACTTTTGAACATATTCTACTTTGATTGAGAAGGCTTTTCTTTTTTTTTTTTTCTTTTCTTTTTTTTGCTCCCTGAGGTACAAAATTTTTTTTCCTATTACTGAGGCCTAGTTTTAACTCCACTTTCTAAACAGGCTGAGGCTGGACTGTGAACTAGAATGAACCCAGACTTCAGAGTCAGATACATCTTGAGGATGGACTCCTGGCTTTTCTGTGGAAGTAACTTAGGAGACTCACTTTTCTGTCTTAGTCCCTTGTCTACAGTATGGGGATTCTATGTCCACCTTCCAGGACTGCTATGAAGATCAGTCCATGCACACCACCTGGGGTGGTGTCTGCAGAGGAGTTTAAAACATGTCCTTTCTAATTTTTTATTTTTATTTTATTTTTTATTGTTTCAGAACTTTTGTTTATTTATTTATTTTTATGGCCGGCTCAGCCTGCCCTAAGGGCAGGGCTGGCACAGCATGTGGTGCCGGGGATTGAACCGCGGTCCCTGTAGCCCCCCTGCAGGTGCTGTAGACCACTGAGCCATCCTGCCAGGCCCCAAAACATGTCCTTTCTGCCGCGGTTACTTATACTGCTGGTGTTGTCACTGTCAGTGTTACTGCTCCCACGGCAACTTTAGCAACAACCATAACAACTAGGTTGTTTAGCAACAACCATAACAACTATTCCTAATTTAAGTGCACACATCCAAAATGTTCCCAAAACTAAAACTGACATGATGACAGAGTGGAAAAGTATATATCTGATTTCATGTGACAGGCTGCAGTCTAAATGCAGGTGGCACTGAAATCAAAACTGTGAACTTACTTTAAGGCTATGTGTGTGAAACGTACAGGAAATGTAAGTGAAGTTCATGTTCAGGCTTGGATTCCATCTCCAAGATCCCTCTGTAAGGGCTGGATTGGACCTGACACCCCCCCCCCCCCCCCAGTCAGCAGAAGCGCCATTCGGCTGGAAACCCAGCTCTCAGCAGGGCGCTTAGCTCAGCTCCCTGTCACAGCAAGCACAGGAAAGGAGATAAGGTAGGACAAGGAATTTTACAGCTCCGGGAATATCTGGAAACACCCAAGAATTTGCACTGGACACGTCAGGGACTCTGCCCACTGAGATGTAAGGCTACCAGAGAACTCTGACCACGGATATTTGTTGGGGTCTTCCCACCTAGTTCAGATTCAACCTTAAATAGGTCTGGGGACCTAGTTTCATCTTAAGCTTCCACTCTAAAACTGAACCCAAGTGGATGCTAATCTAAGGATGTCACTCAGCAGTGGTGCTGTCCAGTAGGACTCTCTGCAGTGATGGAATTGTTTGATGTCCTCTCTAGTTCAGCCAGTCACTGTCCCCACAAGGTGTGTCACCGTCATACTGGATAGAACTGTCCCAGAAACAAGTCTGGCAAAATTCACCATCTCCTAAGCAGACCATTTCTGTCCTCATTGGACTAGATTTCTCTGTAGTATCTGTCTTCTGACCAGTTTCACCCTAGAAAATGTGTTTTCTTAGGTTCTCATTACTGGCTACCTCCTATATCTTTCTTTTTTATTAATACTGTGCATGTTGGCAGTACATAATATTTATATCCCTTGTGTAGAGCTGGTACATGCACACAGCACACTTTAATTCCTTTTTTCATTCCTTTCCCTTCTGCTTTCTTCTCTCGATCCCCTTCCCCTCTGAGAAAGTTACATCTCCCTACTTCCTATTACCTGCCCTTTATTTTGGTCTTTATTTAAATTTTGGGTTCTACTCATATAAGAGAAAACGTATATAAGCTGTGTGTCTGATTTATTTCGCATAACATGGTCTCAAAGTCTCAAATCATGTTCCTACAAATGATTCAAGTTTATCCTTTTTTATGGCACAGTAAAATTCCATCCTGTGTAAATACACATTTTCTTTATCCATTCCCCTGCGGATGAGCGTAGAGGCTGCTTCCAAGATTCAGCTATTAAGCATCATGCTCCTACAAGCACTTGTCGCTGTAATGTGATTTCTTTAACTCTCTTGGAAAGATACCTAGAATGAAAACAGGTCAAGTGGAATTTCTATTTTTAGCTTATTTATTTCTATACTGGTCATGCTAGTTTACATCCCACCAACAATGCAAAAGGATTCCTTTACCCCACCAGCATTTGTTGTCATTTTATTGCTTGATGGTGGCCATTCTTTCTGATGGACTCTCAGTGTTATTTTAACATATTTCTATCATGGCCAGTGCTGTTGAACATGTCTTCAGGTATTTATTGGCTATTTGTTCTTCTGTGAAGTATGTATTCATTTCACCTGCCCATTCTTTGACTGGGTGTTTTATTTTGGGAGTTCTACTTTTTTGAGTTTTTTATGTATTCTAAGTATTTGCCCTTTGGCCAACGACTAGCTAACAAAAAATTTTCCTATTTTGTAGGCTGTATTTTTTTTTTTTAAATCTTTTTGAGACAGGGCCTCACTGTTCAGTTCAGGTTGGCCTTGAACTCACTTTGTAGCCCAGGCTGGTCTCAGCTTTGTAAGGATCCTCCTGCCTCAGCCTCCTGAGCACTGGGATTAGAGGTGCACACCACACCTGGCTTTGTAGGCTATATTTTCACATGTTGATTGTTTCTTTTGCTGCCAGAAGGCTTTTACTTGCTATGATCCAACTTGTTGGTTCTTGGCACTATTTCCTGTGCAACTGCAGTTCTGTTCAGAAAACCTTTGCCTCTGCCTATTTCCTCAGGAGTTTTACCTATTTTATCTTGGAGCAGATTGTGTCTGTTTCAACATTTAGTTCTTTGATCCATTTTTATTTCAGTGTAGTACATGGAGAGATATATTGGTCCGAGTCCCACTTGTTCTCAGTTGCTCTTCTTCCTGGGTACCCTTTCTCAGTTTTCCTCTATGTTAAGATTTTCCCATGCTCAGCCCTTTGTTTCAGTCTCTTTGCTGTGAACGCTCCGTATGTAACGTCATCCGTTCCTTATTATTTGCTGAGCGCTGCATAGGCACTAAACATTTTACAGGATCAGCTTAGATGGTAGGTGCTATTATGAACTTCATTTTAAAGGTGGTAAAACAGAAGCTGCAGCATGGAAGTCTCTGCCCAGGGTCATGAATTCAAATACAGACAACTGACTCATGACCCACGTGTCTGATGACCACCACTGAGCTGATGATCCCGACTTCTGTATCTGCGCTCTAGACCTGTATTTCTTACTACATATGTCTAGCTGGAAGTACCCCACCTCCCACCAAGTAGTGAGACTGAACCTAGGGCCCTTGTGCCGAGCTACATACCCAAGAAGCCTCTCTCCTTCTCCTTCCCTCCCTCCGTCCCTTCCTTTCACTCCCTCTTCCCATTCTGTTTGTTTTAAATTTTGAGATTTTTTTTTCCCTGAGTCACTGAGTTGCCCTAGCTTGGCCTCTAGGCTTGTGACCCACTGGCTCCATCCTCCCCAAATTCTAGGGTTATGCTGTGTACCACCCTACCTGGATCAACTCGGCAATCTCTCTTTATTTGGCTGTTTTGAGACAAGGCTCATTGTGAGCTTCAGGCTGCCTCCAGCCCACAGTGAGCTTTCTGGCTCAGCCTCCCAGGTCCTGGGGTTGGACCCATTCTCTTGCTCCTTTGTTTTTCTCTGTACCCAGGGTCAGTGCCTTGATGTAGGCCTTTAGATGTGTTACCTGGACCTAAATGGTTTCCCATCTCTCTCCAAACCACCCACATCTCCAGTTACCAATAATACAAATCTGTAGGGTCAGTCAGCTAACTCAGCAGACTGAAGTGCCTGCTTAGGCAGACGCAGGAACCAGGATTTGATCCCCAGCCTGCCATCCCAGCCCCACCCCTGGGGTGTGCTGACACAGAGATTGAGCCTGGGTGTGGTGGTGCACACCTGTAATCCCAGTGCCTAGGAAGCTGAAAGCAGGAGAATCAGGAGTCTGATCTGTGTAGTGAGACACTATAGACCCTGTAGACCCTGCATTAAATATAAAAACAAAAAATAAAATAAAATACAAATCTGTGTATGATATGAGTGCCCTGTATAAAACTTTTCATGATATGACTCTGCCCCCCCCCCCTTTTTTTTTGTACTTTAGGGAAGGTTCTACAGGGTGTTCACGATCTCACTACTAGATCAGACTCACAGCCTCCCAAGAGCTGGGATTACAGGTGCGCTCCACCATGCCCAGGCTCAATTGCCATCTCAGCGCACTCTGGGAGTGGGCCTGGCATGGTAGGCCTGGGGATTGAACTCCCAGCCCCTGTGCCTGCTTGCAGGTGCTTTAATCTGCTGAGCTATTTGGCTGGCCCTAGGCCTCATTTTTTAATGCAATCTATACTCTACTTCTTGTTCTGGTCATACCAAATAGTCTGTATTCTAGAATTGTCCCTGTATGAACCCCATAGGAGCTAGTTCTGCTACTCAAAGCTTTCATCTTCCATCTTGGACTGTTGAGCTCTTATTCCTTATCAAAGGTTCAGTATACTTTCTCCTCCAGGGAGTCTTTTCCTACCATCCAAGGGAGGGAATCCTTTTCTTCAATGATACTATACAGAGTTCTGAAATGGCCCCTGTCACAGCCTTCAGCACCCACTTGGATATCTATTCCCTGCCTGCCAGGGACCCACTGAAAGCAGGCACTGGCCCTCATTCAGTTCTGAGTCTGTGGTGTGTTCTGTGCAACTTGGACTTACTCAGTGCACTGAGGAGTGCAGTGATACTTTGGCTACCAAGATCCTGAAGCAGAAACCTTGGTAGCTTGAGTGGACTACTTATACTGAATCTTGGGAAAGGATACGGTAGGCCAAACCATGAAACAAAACGGGGCATCACTGAGCCGTTCCTGGTCTCCTTCCCAGATCATTTTTCCTCAGCCAACCCTAGTGACAGTGACGGAAACGAGCGAGACGCCATCCTCACCTGATGGTGATGATCTGCCCAATGCTCAAGTCCATGTTATTCAGCTGTGCAATAAACACGGCTGCTACTGCCTCGTAAAGTGCGGTCCCGTCCATGTTGATGGTGGCGCCAACAGGCAACACGAATCTAGTGATCCTCTTGTCCACCTGGTTCTTTTCTTCTGCACAGCGGAAGGTGACAGGTAGGGTTGCTGAACTGGTGTGACAAAAAGAAAGAGAGCCATGGTCTAAGAACATTTGTCTCCCAGCCTCCCCATCTCTTTTCTAAAAACAAAGGTCCTGAAGTGTGGTGGCACAGGGGGCCAGTTCAGAGATCAGCAGGCGGTGTGCCCATGCTGTACATTACACTGGGACTCGGGCTCCTTCCTGGGCTGCAGGTGGTGCCAGGAACATTCAACAGAGTGAAGAAACTGGTCCTGGGCAGGGCAGGAAAGAGGAGGCTCTCTCTCAGAGGCACTACCAAAAGCACAACCTGGACTCTGCTTCATCAGTGAGGTGAGAGGTGACAGAGGGCAGCCCAGAAGCTTCTCCAGAGCCTTCGCTGATTACCTGGAGGAGATCATGAGAGCCGTCAGCAGAGCCTGGGCCATGCCCATGGCAAATCGGAAAGGGTTCTTTCGTACTACTATGAAATAGATCAGTGGGAGAATTACAACAGAGTGGATTGCGAGCCTGCAAATGAGAGAGAAAAAACCAGTTTTAGAGAACTCCTCCTCCTCCTCCTCCTCCTCCTTGGTACTTACTCCTTTTTCCAAACAACTTCTTAAATCACATTTTTCAACTTTCATAATGAACCAATGAGAGAGTGGAACGTGGGGCAGGAATGCACGTCCTTATTCCACAGATACGGGTGCAGAGGTCTAGTCGGTAAAGAAGCGTCCTGTCAAAGGTGGTGGTAAATTCCACAGCTAGGTCCAAATTTCAGAGTTTGCAGAACAGGGTTACGTTAGGCTGCCATTGTCCCTGTGATGTGCTATTTCTGCCATATGTAAATGTGCTCTTTACTGATGGCCCCTTCCTGAGGAAGCCTTCCCTCACTAGCCCAGGTGGGACTGATGTTTCCTCTCTGTCCCCTGAAAGACCCTATTCTATCTTACCACAGCTTCTTCTCTTGTGTCCATTGGTGGAGATCAGAGTTTCAATAAGGGACAAGTCTGTGTTTCTCCATGTATTTTAGAACTGACCCTCTTTTATTATTCCTGCCTTCCCAAATTATTCCTCATTCCATATGGAAATGTAAGGATTATCCAACATAGGGAATTAAGAAATGAGACCCATTTGGTAGATGGCATGTATATATAAGTAGCACTTAAGAAAGAGGTCACAGATCCATTGTATAAAGTCAGAATAATAACGGCTCATTGTGAATACAAATCCTTCAGGTAATGAGATGGGATTTCCTCAATAGAGGGCTTATCACTAAGAAAGATGAGTTTTTAACTCCACTTTTAGTTTTTGTTAGAGAAGAGAAGCCAGTGGAACTCCCTGGTGGAACGGCTGAGTGTCCCAAACAGCCCTGGTACTACCTGCTCTAGCAGCCCTAGAAGGACTGGCTCCTGGGGAGGCGGACAGCCTGTCACTGACCCTACCACTCTGGGATGTGACTCTAGCCCTCACACTGGAGAAGCTCAGGCTGCTTCCGGGTTGGCAGGCAGGGCTTCCGGCAGACGCAGGTTAAGGACCGCTGTGTGCGGCAGAAACCCTCCAGTACAATCAATTCCAGTAAGAGAGTTGATGGCTTCTATTGGGTGTTTGACCTGTGGGAGTTAAATCAGTACTACCTGTTCCTTCCCTGGGCCTATATTTCGTAGCATGTGTGACACATGCCGCCCTTGGCTATGTGAGGGGCTACCATTTGTCACCTGCCCACTGCATTTCTTTCAGAGGACCCAATAACTGACTGTGACCTGTAGACAACACACCCTTCTGCTTTACAGCCTCACACAGCTCTTAGCAGCCTGATTAGTTCCACAGCACTCTCCCTGACACCCTGATGATGAGGGGTGAGGCAGTAGTCACCAGCTCCAGAAACAGTAGTTGAACCAATTAGCTCTCCTGCCCCTATCAGCTGGACCCTGACTCCACTTAGACCCTTCTTAATTTCTTTCAGTCTCAGTATATAATAGGGACTTCGATGCGGGACCTGCAGATGCCCGATGCGTAACTAAAAACAGGATAAATGTTGCTATCCCTGCCTTCAAGTTATACAGGTTCCCTTTATTATGGTAAAACTTAGAGCCAAATTCCTGCTCCTCTCTGCCTACTGGCACGTTAATCACTTACAGAGCATCTGTCTAAAAACTAGTAATATAAGGATATTAGCACTAAACTTATCTACCCTGTATAATGCCCCTGTAATCCCCTTGCTATCTTGAGGAGCCAAGTGTAACTAATGTAATTTCCAGGATTTGCAGGGCCATCCAATTGCCTGCTTGTCTATTGTCCAGTTCCAGACTTCCTGTAGTGAGACCTAGAAGTCTCCAGCTGTTATTCTAGACCTGCAGTTACTTTAGATTGCCCAAAAACCACAGGCCCAGGCCACCTCCTCAGGAGGTCACCCTTCAAACAGGGCGAGTTGCCATCACCTCAGGGAGGGAACCAAGCTTTCCCTGCCAGCACTGACGACTCCATAAGACCTCAAAGAACCACTTCTGAGGTCACCATCCAGCAGACTAGGCTTGGCCATGATTACCCATGCTGTCTGCTACACAAACCCTCAATCCTTGTGTCACTCCCCGTTTCTATAAAACCCCACCATTTCTGTCAGCTCCTTAACGACTGATGTCAAACTCTGTCCTCATGGCCTGGTCATGCTGATTGAACCTTTTTGCCTGCACTTCACCATTGTTCCTCTCCTTCATTGGCATTTTGGGACAAGTCGTCTAGCCTGGTCCATTTGGAACCCTCTCCCCATGAGCTGGGGCTTCCGCCCTAAAATTCTAGGGTCAAGGGTACGCAGGGGGGTGTCCTCACTTACTTGGCTGCCTTACATCCTTGAGAATGTAATGGGCAAGAAGGCAGGAAGCAGCCAAGAGGAGCCATGAGTGGCTTTCTCTCTTAAGAAATTTAAACACAACCAACAACAGCACTGGCAAAGCCTGGTCCAGACTGTTCTGCCAGGAGCCGGCAATTAGCCCAGCATGATCCACCTACAGTACAGCTGTTAAAGGGCAGCCCTCTCCCTGCTTTCTCATTTGTGAATCTTATCTTTCTTCACACTAGGAAACAGAGCTAAGCTGACTGCAACCAATGATACCCCAGCCTCTCTGCAGCAATCCTCCTGGTCCAAGGCAGTTTCTGTTTCTTGAGTCAGACATACCCACTCAGCACGGTGGCCATGTAAAGACCCAGCTTGCGAAATATTTCCCAGTCTTCAACTTCTATGATCTTCCCAGCAATCAGGAACAAAATCCCAAGTGGCATGTAGCTAAGAAGCAAGCACAACAAAGACACAGCCCCATTACTAGGGATTCTCTCTGGCTGGGCCATCAGGGAAGGAACAAGCCAAGGCACATACCCTCAGGCTGCATGCCCACTCAGCTGGGAGGAACACAGGGTACACTGTGAAACTAAGGGCTCAGCATGAAGTCCTGGGCAGATTCTGGCTCTGGCCGTTAGTGCCTGCATGCATGTTAGATTCTGCCCATTCGAATGACTATGAGAGTAGTTTGCAAACTTGACAATCTGTGGTCAGACTGGTCCATACCCCATGTGATAAGCAAACACACAGTGCACATACACCCTACAGATTTGTCATATCTGCTTATCTCACTTGAGCTTGGCTCTCATTGCAAAATATGGAAGGTAGGCTCTCTCTAGCCATGATCATTTTGTTTGGCAGGTATCAGCCACGGAGCCAATGCTAGCAGTCGTACAGTAGCCCTAATGGCTCTATTGGGGAGCTCATTAAGTCTTGAATTGAGGAAAGTATTTTACATGCATCATTTCACTTAATGTTGTAGCCCTAAACACTGGCTTTATTATCCTTTTTCTATGGACAATGAAGCTGACTTTTTTTTTTTTTTTTTTTTTTTTTTTTTTTTTTTTTTTTTTTTTTTTTTTTTTTTTTTTTTTTTTTCTTTCAGGATTGATTCATCCACCTGTTGTTTTTATTCTTATTATTTTCATTCTTAATTATTTTGAACTCAGTGATCCTCCTGTTTTCAGCCTCTCCAGCACTGGGATTACAGGTATACACCACCATAGCTGGTCTCTGTGACTGGCTCAGCGTGCCTAGGGGTGGGGCTGGCATGACATGTGGTGCCACAGATTAAACCCTGGTCCCTGCGCTTGTCTAAGCACACTCTTAGTCCACCAAACTGTCTCACCTGCCTAGCATCTACCTGTTATTAAAGTATCTTTTACATCACTATCAGTGTCTACCTTTGGAATAGATAATGGTGAACCAGTTCTATAAGAGAAAAGTGAGGCAGAGGTCTCACAGGAATAGAGGAATTTCTGTCGTCTCAGAGACAGGGCACATACTCAGGTAGTGACTCTCAGTGCTCTGATGGAGCTTTCCTTCAGGTGGGTTAGTGCCAATGCTGGAGAAATTTATCAGTACTTTAACTCTCTGCCTGGGGCCTAAGAAGAAAGGCACCTTGTGTTCTGATGTACAAGTAAGTACTTCAAATTATTGCTTTAAGAGTCCCTTCTTATATGAATGCTGGTTGGATATAAAATGACTTCCTGGGACTTGGAGGGAAAGGCACTAGCTGACAGGTAGTCTTTTATGAAGAATGAACTGCTGAACAGTATGTGGAGTTATTTAGCACTCTAGTACTTTGCATTTCAGTGTCTGCTTCCTCAGGGAAGAGGCTAGTTGAGAAACATTAGCTTTTCCTTTCTAATTTTGTGGAGACGGGGTTGTTCCAGGGAAGCAAAATGGCGTTAAATAGTGTCTGCTCACCACATAATGATCTGAACGATTTTCATGGTTGCATCACTCAAAGCGTTGAAGAAATCCACCAAAATCTGGCCCCTTTCTCCCATTTTTCCAATGACAAGTCCAAAAACGAGGCAAAAGATAATCAAACCCAGGACATTTATGCCATCTGTATAACTTCCTACAATTTTGTATTCCTTCGTTTTGTTCTGTGGATCAAAACCAAGAAAATATATTCATACATGATTATAATCACAGTCATCTCTCAGTGAAAGTCAATATTACCTTAGGAAACTTAATCATCATCATTATTATCATCATCATCATCCCTGTATATGCAAAAAATGTTACGCACTCCACTGAAGGTCAACAGTTTTTTTTCCTTCTCTTAGCAAGTCTGTATCTGAACACTTCATTTGAAAATGTCTAATTTTGGAATGCTTTACGCTTGTATTATGAAATTTAGAATGAGGGCTCTCTTCAGTGTGATTTTAGCTGCTTAAGCTACATTTGGAGTCTATTTTAAGAAAGATAGAATTTAATCATGCAGGAAGTAGAAAATATCAGTGTGAACCATTTTGGTACATTTTAAGACCTGCTTTACCCTCATCATGAAGCACAGGAACATATTCCACTGCCTCTGGCTTTGCATGACCAACATGTTTTTATTTTGTTTTTGTTTTTGTCTTTTTTGAATCAGGGTCTCGCTATGCAGTTCAGGCTGGCCTTGAGCTCACTTTTGTAGCCCAGGCTGGTCTCGAACTTGCACTGATCCACCTGCCTCAGCCTCCCAAGTGCTGGGATTACAGGTGTGCACCACCAAGCCTGGCTGACCGACATGTTTTTAGAGATACAACAATTATGCACATACTTGCTACTATGAACCATTTATTTACATTATCCTAGATAAAAATAGAATGAGATTTACTGAGAGTAGCTAACATAATCTGAAGTGGCACAAACCAGGTATATGAAGAATTATGTTCCTGAACTAATAGGATACCAATCATTTCTTATTTATGATGAAGAAAATATTTATGGAGTAGCTGGAATGTTTTAACTGCACCAGCTACAGCATGAAGTCTTAAACTTCAGCTGATGAGACAAGGCAGACTGTGAGAGTATGAGCCAATACCAAGTTGGTGTATAATTAACCAATACCAAGCTATGAGTTACAAGTGTCACCAAGAGCCTGGGCCATGAGTGGGCTTCAAAGATAGAGAAAGCCAGGTTAGACATTAGGCAGCCAGAGATGCAGTATGTTCTAGAAAATGGCAAGCAAAGACAGAAGTTAGGTACACCGGGCCTTTGAGACATGCTTCAATAATCTTTGTTCATCCTTTATGGCTCCCAACTAACTTAAAACTTGCTACTGAATGCTCACAAGCACCTTGTTCTTCCTGATTGTAATACCTTATCACTTTTCACATGTGGGCAGATGCTGTACTTTTAACTATTATAATTGTAAGGCTAAGCAAGACCTGGCATATGAACGGGGTTCAGAAAAATGTGAGACATCAAAAGGAAGGGGAAAAAAATAACTGAAGAGGCAGATCTGGACAGAAGAGAAAGGTGCACTGTGAGATAAGCTGGGATAACTTAAGCTAGACCATAAGGAGGAGGCCTCTGAAAAAGTCTCTCTTTAATTTGAGTTCTTAAGTCTTCTGAATATTTCTCATTTCCTTCAAAGTTTCTTTTTTGTGTGAGGGCAGAGCACATTCAGGAGAAGTCTGATCTGGGCCTACAAAGGCACCACTTTAGGGTCTCACATTTTAATCTCCAGTTCAGAAGTCTCCAAAACTCTCAAAGCCCTCTGATCATAATAACAGGCAAACTCTTTTGGCCATAAAACCTAACCTGAATGAAAATAAGTCCACCTAAAATCTATGCATCTTGCTGGCAGAATATGCAACAATTTGCTGCAGATGTCAGATAATGCTTCCTTCTGGAATGTTCCACCATCCCTCTAAGGGATGCTGTAAGCTATGCAGCTTCCATGCTGCTTGACCTTTCTAAAGTCTGAGGAGCTCAGGACTTGGAATCACATCTGTACAGAGGGATTTGGATAAAGAATTAATTGTGTGCCCGTACTCTGTGCTTAGAAAGCCTTACAAACTGAAAGCAAGTGTCCAGCTATGAGGAGTAATAGAGACAGCGGTAATAAGGCTTAATGTTTTTTCTGTCTGCACACTTGATTCTTTTTCCTCTAGGTAGTTATGCCCCATAAAGTCCTCAGGAACACTCAGTTCACAAATATAGAACTGTTGCTCCTAGGCGAAATGCAAGGTTAGGTTCTGGGGAACACTTGTGGTCACATCATTTACATCAAATAATCAATACTTGACATTGTTTTATGTGTTTCTATTTAAAGACATCCCATTCACTATCCATTGTTGATTCAACCACACCGAACTCATGGCCAACAAAACTACAACTCATGCCCGAATAAAGCTCTTCAAATGCACCTATTTTCTTTGGAAGCCATATCATAGCATTTTTGTGCTTTGGAACACTTGAGAATACTTTATTCCTAGGTTCTAGGCCACTTTAAATAACAAAGGCAGAGCACACAAGTGACACTCAACATACCACAAAACGGATGCTCGTGTCTAGTTTGAGAGCCCCAAACAAGAAGGCAGAGTGCAACCTTGCTCAACCTCAGCGGGGCCCTCTGGGGTGGCTGGCTCAAACTGTGTGTGCACTCTGCGAACCACCACGCAAAAAGACCAGGAGTACTAAATTTGGGTTTCCAAATATGTTTTAGCAGGGAAGTCAACTCATAAATGTGGGAGCCTGGCAGGATGGCTCAGTGGTCTAAAGCACCTGCTTAGGAAAGCTTAGGCGGCCTCAGGGACCACAATTCGATCCCCAGCACCACATGCTGAGCCAGCCCTGCCCTCAGGGCAGGCTGAGCCAGCCTTAAAAATAAATAAACAAACAAACAAAAGCTCTGAAACAAGAAAAATAAAATAAAATAAAATAAAAAAATTCTTAAAAAAAACAAACAAAGAAACGAAAAAAACCAAAAAAACAAATGTGAATTCTGTGACTAACACAGATTGGCTCTCTCTCCATCTCCTGCCCACTCATGACTGGCTCCAGCGTACTGGGAAAGGTGAGCAGGACACAGAGCGGTACCTGAGAGACTGTTGTCATGATGGTGGTGACAGGATCCTCTGTTGTGTTCCTCTGGGAATCAGTGGCGGACTGTACTTCTTCACGCTCAGTTTTATACTGCACATTGGACAAAAACAAAGATAAGCAAACATAAAAAATGAGAGCTTTTTAAACTTCTCAGGATTTACCACAGGGATACACTGTTACAGCCAAACAAGAGCCACGAAGGATTCTACTTCTGATGCCTCTTTTGTTTTTAGTTTTTGATGACTCTTCCTCCTCCTATATGGTAGTAAAAACAGGATGGAAAAATATCCATCTCTGATTGCCATAACCGCCACTCAATAATGTCAGAATATGTTCTCACTTTCAAAACAAGGGGCAAATTAATGAAGAAATATGATAAAGAAAAAAAAAATTTTTCTGTAGGCACTTTGGCAGACATTTTAGGGATTCCTGTTGATATTTTCATTTAATTATTTCAAGAGGGGTAAATTATCTCATCACTTTGGCAAAAGCTGTACTCATAAATTTAATAAATATTAAGAAAGGTTGATGGAGGTGGATGTGCCCCAGTCAACACGCCTTACAACACTATTCTTGTGAGTGAGATTTCTGTTGAATTCTCTTGCTGTATCCCTGTTTGGTTGTATATAGCTTCAACACAGAGGTTTAAGAAAGAGCTAGGACATTATTATGCCAGGCATAAGTGTTCCTCCTCCAGGACTCTGCCAACACTGAGACCCTCACAAATGCCCTACTGTAGCTGATCTGCAAGAACACTCCTGAAATAGAGGTGGTTCTGTGCCTCTGGGAGGTTGGCAGGGAGCGATACCGTTGCCATTTTTGTTGGTATACACAGAGGACTCTGTTCGTGTAATTTATGTAAATGAATATAGCAGTTTGTGATAGACTCAGCTGTCTTAGAGTACATAGATAAACAGAAACAAAAACACTTGTCAATAGGGCACAGAGATGGCTAAACTTTGCAGGAGAAAAATCCACAGCTTTGTCAAACTGCTCTGAGAATTCCAGCAATGGGAACGACTGCCTAAGGCAAAGACCCGATTCCAGGAACACCCACCACATCATTGGGGTTGGACACAGCTTGCCAGTATGAGATGGGCAGGAGAGAGGCGATGGAGAGCTCTTTCTCTTCTCTCCCTCACTGCAGTGCATCTGCAGAGAGTCCAACTTCCCTTACAAGTATAACACGATTCTCCAAACTAGGTACTAGAGGCCACATTTTAAAACATTCCTTTTGGACAGTTACTTCGTTTGCTCCTTTTGAGCCCTTATGAAGGAAAAGGGACAGAGGACAAGGGGGAAGTGCAAATTATGCCATGCACTTCACTGTGGACTAGAAACACCCTGGGTGCAAAACAGAGAAGTCACCTGATATTCTACCACTCACAAGCCTGCTTCCTGCCACCATTTTTGATGGGCTAATTCCACTTCTTGGACCATAGCAGAAGAAAAGTCTTAGCTGGTAACAGGAAGAGCAACCGAGGACAAAAAAATTATTAATATTACCTGCTGAAAACAGGCTTGGACAAGGTTCTCAGGGAACATATTCCTGTTGAAGATATGAAAACAGTATTATGTAGGGCAAAAGGGGGTTATTTTATGTCATATGCAACACAACGGAGGAAATGAATATAATGCAGAATAAGTACTATTTTCTCTTCTAGCCTCTCCTTTGCACAATGCTTCCTTGCATCAAGACTTATTTCTCTCATCCTCAGCCTACACTGAGTACAGAAAACTGCCCAGCGACTGTCATGTACCAGATGCACTAAGCGACAGGCTGGCTGAACTCGGCAAGAGGCTGTCCTGGCAGGTGGACACTCCCAGGCAAGATGCAGTCCTTCAGTTTTCTGCACATTACTATTTTCATAAGTAGGCAATATGCTTAAGAACACGCTACTGTGTTTGTTCCCAAGCTTTATGCCAAGTGCAAACATTGTAATGGCTTACTTCACTATTATGTAAACTGGCGAGATACGAGTGTGAAAAAGGCACAATTTGCATTAAAAACTAAGCTGAATGTCTGGAAGATCACCATAACAGAGAATTAAGGCGTGGGCAGGGCCTTGTGCATCTCCATGGGTAACATGAGGAAGCCAACACTCTCACCTGATCAGGTCTAACATGGCATCCACTGTGCTGACCTCAGGGGTGCTGCCTGTCCTGTCAATGTCAGCCATCTCCTGGGTGACACCAGGCTTGATGGTCACCACCAGCACGATACCTGTGACCAAAAACAGGATCCACATAGCATCAAGAACATCCAGGGTCCCTGGCATCCTAGTATACACTTCTTACAACAAATAGGCTGAGCGGTACCCAGCAGCACTGTTGTGAGGGGGACCCCAAAGTCCAACCAAAATGTAGAGCCCCTTCCAGAACCCTAGAAGGTTAGTAATTTTTCATAGAAATTAATAAGTAGAGAGAACTTTCTGGATCTCTTTCTTTCTTTTTCAATGAGGTCATACCCAGGGTTCCTTCTGGAAACATCTGCTGGAACATTCTTTTTTTTTTTTTCTTCAGCCAATGAAATCAGCCCAGGCAGTTACTAGGGTCAGGGTGCTTTAATTCTCAGCCCAGTGAACTTTGTAATACACACCTTTGGATATCTGGAAAGCTCTTATGTGGGAAGACATCATACAGACAGACTGAGGGCTGCAGAAGGATATAACACCAAACTGCTACCTTGCACTCTCTCTCTATTTCCTTTGTTTGTCTCCCTCAAGAGCCTCGTGAGGCTCCATGGCTTTGGTTTAAGGCAGAATTCAGGCCCTCTGAGATACCCTGGCTAACCCTCTGAATACTGACCATTGAAACCTCTCCATCCACTAATAGGGATGCTTCTATCCATTCATTAAAGCAGAACTGTGGAGGCTAAGCTGACTGCCACACACAAGGGCACTTCCTCTCTTTCTCCCCACTCTGGGAATCCTTCTTTGAATGTCACGATAGGCCACAAGGGGCGGACCAGGCTTTCTTCATAATACCATGCTAAAGGCACACAGCCATCCCCTTCTTAGAAATGTCTTCTCTTTTAAAAGTGAGATTCATACTTAGTGAGAATGTTAGCCCCTGCTGTGTGAAGCATGAGATATGTTGAAATGCTACCTTTCTGAAACTATTTTAAAATTATACTCCACTCTACTAATTATTCAGTTTGTGATTATGTAAGCTCCTGACTTCACTTTCTTCTCTCTCACGATCCTGACAAGGCACAGAACTGTCACCTTCTTTCTGCTTCTCAGAGACTTTGATAAGCACCACCAGGGCTAAAATTCATTCAGGTTTGTGTTTTATTTATACAGGAAGTGCCATGGAGACTTCAAGTCTGCGAGGCAGTTCCTTTGACAGTGTTACTTTCTGATTTAAAATGTGAATTTTAAAAAGTATTTGAGTGAAAAGTCACAATTATAGAGAAGAAAATGATTCAGAAATAAATGTTACCTAGAATAACAGCAATGATAGTGGTACAGAAATAATACATCACAGCCCGCAGACCAATTTTTCCAGATACGTTGGAATCCAGGGCAGCAACGCCTGCAAGATTTGGGAGAAATCAAATTATACTATTTTTAAAAGACAATTTTTCAGGACTGTAATTCAATACTCAAGGTGTAAAATAAAGTTCTGAGAGTGGCTCTCTGAATTCATAAGGCTCATCTCACACTGTTTATTTGGACATCATGAAAAAGGCAAAAGAAACTCTTGAGAATTCAAATAGCACTGGATGGAAGGATGGACCAAGCCTAAAGGAAGCACCGAGTTTCCAATGGCCCTGCCCTTTCTTTCTCTTGGAAGAGGTCACAAAACAGTCGCCAGAAGTCTCCTTTTGCAAGTAGTCTGGGAATCTTATCAAAATTTACATATAACATTTAATTTAGTAGCAAGGGAAATCTACTCTGAGATAGTTCTCTTGTCGTATGAGAAGAATCATGAAGTCATACAAAGCGTCACTGTTTTCTGTTGGGAAACTCAACTGAAGAAGGAATACATGTCACTCTTGTCTTTTTGATATGTACTGCTCCTGGTGTAAAGTCAGTTACTGTCATTCTCTCAAGAGTAGTACTTGAAAATAAGAGACTGAGCCAAAAACCATATTCTTGACAGGCTATAATTTTGTATTTCCTTGAATTTCCAAATATCTGTGTCAAAATTGTGTAACTGCTTATATCACATTGTATGGAAAGTTATTAGAATATCAACGATGGTCAGAAAATATCATTTCCAAGCTAAGTCAAAGATATTTCATATTCAGAAAGCCAGTGATGATAAGCTCAAGTACCTATGTTATAGAGTATTAGTATCACAAAGCTTTTCTGCTGGAGGGCTAAGAATGTAAGTTAACAGACCAAAAATTGGAGAAAAAGAAGGGCTATAAGGATAGCCAATATTTTGGCCCTAGCCCTTCAAGGTCAATAAAGACCCAGGATATAAGAGAATCTGTGCTGTAATATCGTGTAACTCAGAGGTGTCCCAAATTTCCTGGTTAGGGAGATTATGGGACCTCAGAGGAAAGGGATGAATGAAGTGCAGTGCGTCTAAGGAGAGTCACCCAGAGAAAAACATTCTCTCAGGCTTTCACAGAAAGCAAAATGGCCAAGCATTGGCCATGACTCGTCCCGAAGGCTGACACTAACAACAGTTCTACAAAGTACTGTTTATGGTCTCAAACTTAATCCTGAGGGGATTTGACCCTGAAAGATACAAAAAAAAAAAAAAAAAAAAAAATGAATGTTTTGTTATACAGGTCTTGCTTCGACTTGCCCTTGACCACCCAGCAAGAAAAAGAAAAAAAAAAAATCCTTAATTACAATGCATGAAACGCAGAACTAGATTGGTGACATGAGCTTTAGGAGGCTTAGATTCAATAGCCTCCAACATCACAAGTTTCTCTGGTGGCCCACTGCAAGTGCAAAACATTTGACTGTATATGTATCTGCTTCCTCTTAGTCCAAAGAGAAGTATATTCTTTTCCCTTTTTTTTTTTTTTT